>JAPYYW010001060.1:0-35028 GCA_030522545.1 Cremastinae sp. A BG-2022a
TTTACAATTACATTTCAACTTAGTTGCTGGTATACGACCGTAGCATTTTGTTGAGGCAACTTGAATTTGTGTAATCGAACCAAATAATTTTCTCAGTGTGGAGGAGGAGAAAAATAATCACTCGAGGGTGAGAATAATTTTGTAGGCAGAAGGGAGAAAAAGTTTTCCAAAGTTTTCCATGGATGCTCCTTTGCCAGTTCACTTCTTGAGATATTCCCCGAATAATTTCTCGATGGTGTCGCGAACCAACAAACGAGACAACAACGACGAAGAAAAACAAGTTGAAGTTGAAGAAAAAAAAAACAGCAATCGCTGTAAAAGCCTTGAAGATTCTCTTGAAAGCTTCCTACTCACTTTTCCTTCTTCCTCATATTCCGCGTATTATTCTTTTTCTCAATATACCCAGAAGCCCATTTTATAAACAACTCGCTGTCTCGGGTTTTCATACGGAATCATCGTAATATGGGACTCATTGTTTCTCGAATAAGATCGCCTCTGCCTGATATAGAATCCACAGCTTGAAAAATTTTTAGTCCTCCCTCGCATAGACTCACGTCAACTTTTTTGTCTCTTTCACTATTTTTTCTCTCACCGGTTGAGCTATAAATTTTCTTCCTTCTCTCGCCTCAATTTTTTACGATTTTTTTTTGCCGTTTTTTTTCTGCTATTAGCTTAACATATTTTTTTCGCGGATGGAAGATAACCCAGGATTAGTCAAGCTGCTGTTTTATCATTTATACGATGTCAAAATCTGACATAAAACTCGACATTTTTTTTCTTTTGAATTTTTTATGAACTTGGGTGAGGCTATCTAAAAAAGTTATTAAAGTTTTAAAAAAATATACGTAATATAAACGAGCAGAATTTTGCCATCATTAAAAAGGAAAATGGGAAGCAGGCTAGTTATTTTTTTTTCCATATACATCCAAAAAAATTATTGTGTGTGAAGAGTTTGGAGTAATCCGATCTCGCTGTTAGATCCTGCAGATGTTCTGCCGCATCCAATAAAAAATGAAAAAACCTCTCCAAACGGATAAAAAAATATACAATATTTTTTAAAGCACCTCGAATGCATAGACTATTTTTTTCGTAAAAAATAGCCTGGATTACCCTGATAGCGATTTTTTAAATATTTATAAAACTGAAAAAAAAACTTAAAAATATTTAAAACTTAAACTATTTAAACTATTTAAAACTTAAAATATTTAAAAAACTATTAATGTTTTAATTCAGATCTTAATTTCTGTTGGAGATAAAATTTCCAATGCCCAACTACCAAAGTCGCGAAATCTGATATTTCGCCTGAAACGTCAATCTGTACACCGAATATTATTTTTTTCTCGCTAAAGACACCAAAAACGTCATAAAAATAGAGAGTAATGAATGTTGGTATAGACTAAAATGTGGTTCTTAAGGTAGTGCCGTCGCTGCAGACTAGTCAAAAGTCATTTGTAACTAATTAACGTAATTTACAAAAAAGTAGAGATCATTATAAAAATAGAAATGAATGAGGAAATCTATATATTGTCAACAAAATTTAAATTTTTATTTACCAGTAATTGCAACATCAAAAACTAATTATTAACAGTTTGAGCAGTACTCGAGGCTACTAACCTCAAAATTTAAAAACGTCACGTAATCGAAAAAGTATACGTTCGTTTTCAAGTAAAAACAAAGTAATTTGCAAAAATTTTTTTTGAGAAAACCAAGATAGAAAGATGTGCACTCTAAACGAAAAAAATTGATAAAGAAAACTTGAAGATGCACAGAAAATATATGAGTGTCAATTTCAAGATGAGTGACAGTTTCAATATGGTGAAATACCAAGATATCCGTTAAATATTCGAGCAAATACTCATGTTTAACAATGATTTTCTTTTTAAATAGGTCGATAATCCCACTTTTCTTCATAAGAATAAGATTCGTAGGAATAAACTTTATTTAAGTTCCATTTTTCGCACAAATCTTACGATTCACTATAAATAGAATCGATGTTGAAGTGAGCGGAAGTAAGAATTTTCGTATCAACGTTATGGTTTGATCACGAAAATGAGCGATTTCAAATAATTAATTTCTCGGTAATTAAATCGATAACCTACCCTGAAATTTTGCAGGAATTAACTTATCATTTATAAGTACTAAAGCCTCTAATTTTATCAAATAAATCTGACGAATTGTTTAAAACGATATATAGAACTGCCTTAACTGCAGTCACCCGTGCATTTTCTTAGCCATAGAGGCAATAATCCGTTAAGTAAAAGGCAAGTTCGGAGTTTCGTTTAATAAAGACAAGCTCGGATGTAATACTTAAGTCGTTCCCTTGCGTGCGATATACACCTTTATTTTTCCATTTTTTTTTCTTTCTCATTCCTTTATATACATCGTGTCTTTTTTCTGTGCCTCACTCTCTCCTTTTTTCACTCTCATTGTACACATTTTATCTCTCTCTCTCTCCTTTCCTGTTCCTTTCTTCGATTTTTAACTTTCTCCTTCTTGCTCTCTTTCTCTCTCTCTCTCTCTCTCTCTCTCTCTCTCTTCCTATCTCACTCGCTCTGGAAGCAGCCTCCGAGATTTCACTTTCGCAGAGCCGCAAATTGGACGCGTTTCTACTCTCCTTATTCGCTTCCTTTCCTCGCGCTTTCTTCGCCCCCCCCCCTCAGTCCTTCCCTTCCGAGCTTTTTTTCCTATTCAACCTCTTCCACACAAGAGCAGCGGGTCTCTCGGCGCACCAACCAACCCGCTACGTTGCTCCGGACATTGTTCAGTAATTAATTTACCGCCCGGTGCTATGCACACCTTCACCAAGATTTTTCTTCATCTTTTTTCACTCGCGAAATACCAGGCAAAAAATAATATCATATACGAATGGATGAAGATACACACGTGTGTAATTTGGCGCAATCCAAAAGATACGATGAATAAATAATTCTATTAAACTACACGTGTGAGCACGACGAAATGTTAGAAATATTCCATCGCATGCTTATCACGAATACATTTATTGTTTGTTAAAATGTTTTCAACGGTTGAGAAAAAATTGTTATTTATTTGATCTATATATATAATTTTATATATATATGTATGTGGGTACAATGGGGGACCAAATATTTAACGAATATTTTCAATTTTATAGCAGACGAGCCAGCAACGCGTATTGAATGCGCCCCTGTTCTCTCTCGTCTCGTATTTTATCCATTTTTGTTCTCGTTGATGCTCTTATACACGAATACAGTATTACAGAGAGGGTATAAAATATTTAACGAATTTTCGATTTTATATACAAAAGAGCCGACAACTCGTTTCGAATTCGAGTCTTTTCTTGCTTCAATGTTTATTTTTTTATTTTTTAATTTTATTTCTCTTTTCCTTTTTTTATTTTTTTTTGTACACCCGAGTCTTTTTCTCGACTTTTATTCCACGCGGTTCCAAAGGACGAAACGTTTAGTCTCTTCTCGTTTCTCATGCTGCTTCCCGTCCCAAAGACTCGTAAAACTCGGCCCGTAATTTTGCGAATGGTGCAAATCCCGGGCGTGTGTTAACGCGGCCGGGCTCGTGTGCAGGCATTGGTGTACGTCGCGGAACCGGGGATACGCGTATTCCGGTGTTTTGCCACCACCAATGAGACTTGAAAAATTTTTAACGAGCCACGAGTCAACGAACAGTGGACAAATTTTTTCGCTCTTCTTCCTTTCCTCTACATTCTTCATTTTCTTTCCCCCTTTTTGAACTTTTTCCCCAGCTCGTGCACATATATGTGTAGCTCTTTCGAACGTTGCGCCAAATATCTTTTATTGAAGCTTGGCCCATATTTAGCCGCTGATTTTTTGTACACATGCTTCGTTAAATTTTTTTTAATGAATATAAGGTTTTTTAACGTCGACATCAAATTTTTTTTCTATTAGAATAAAATATTTCTATTTCTTTCGATCAGTGTCAGGTATAGAATCCTTGTTCGATATATATTTTCATTCTTTTGTTTTGTTTTTACACAACGTCGGTCAGTGGTTAAAAGAAATAGCAAGAAAATAAAACGTTACAGAAAAAAAGACAAAGTAGAAAAAGTTTAAGAGAGATTGAAAAATGGGCGCCGGCCTGAGAAACAAAAGACGAATAAAATACAAATAAAAAAATTGTATACGGTGTGCAATCGAAGAAAGTAAATGGTCTCGAGATACACCCGGGGTTTTCTTCGCTCCATTGGACGAGCTCTTCTCATGTCTGACCATAAACGAATGTCTTCTACTTGGAACATCCTGAATTCACTTATCGGATGGAAAGCATAGTCCCGGAAAGCTGTGCGAACCTTTTCAATTTTTTTCACATTAATTAAAAAGAAAATAACAGTTTCATTATTTGGCTTATCATCATCAAAATTTTCTTATCGCTATTATAAATTCGTGAGACCTTGTAAACTTTTGTGATTCATCGCATTTTTTTTAAATAGAAAAAAAATTCACCATTACTTTCTTTTCACCTGTCATGTTTTTAATCACTATTGAAATTCATCATCCCTTATCAAATGTTAACAATTTTTTTATCTGTTTTAACGTACTTTTCCTTCACGTTTATTTGACTAAATTTTAGGCGAAGCTGAAATAATTTATTTACATTTTCTAGTCACTGTTATTATCGTCTTATCTTCTTATTCGTCACACTATCATTAAGGAGGTTCGATCGTATCTTCACCCACGCACATTCATCCTACGTATAAAGTTGAGACAAAAATCATCAAGGGATATTATTTTCAACAAAATCTCTTGAATATTTATATTGACGCTCTTTGACATTTTATTAAAAAATTCGCAAAATTATAGGAAGCTTCATCGAGTAGATATCGAGATATTAATTGTGCTAAATCGTAACTTTTAACACGCGGTCGTATGAGAAGTTACGCAAAAAAAAAATCAATTTTAAAAAATGAATATCTCTATTTCTAGACGATTAATGTCATTAAAATTTGGTCACAAGTTAGGTATTACATAAATCTCAACGTATGCCAAATTTTAGCGAAAAAAGTTGAAAAATAATTTTCACGTGTGAAAAGATCGAACCTCCTCAAAAGACAGTGAAAGGGTAGCAAGAGCCAAAAGTGACGGCAGCATATAAGCTATTAGACAATTCTTTCCTGGAGGAAGGTCAGGGCAGTAATGGCGATCCGAAATACCGAAAGTTTGTAGTTTACGAGAGAATGTGGAGTGCATGAGGAGAGCTGCAGGCTCGGCAGGATGTTATTCAAGGGATCGTAAAAAAAATGTCCAGCGTATATGCTATACGCGTTCTAGGTACGTCCGTATATCTCGTAACGAGATGACGACGTAAAAGCCCGGTTTATGTTGCCCGATGGCGTTGGGTGCATCAAAATGTGCACACATTCATTTTCCGCCCTCTCCCCCTCTATTTCTCTCTCTTATACTTTATCCCGTCTCTCTGGTTAGTAAACTTTCCAAAGTATGTACGAGGCATATCGACATAACCGAATCAACTTGCCTATAACAAATATACATTCACCAAACAATTTTACACAAAAAATTTAATAAAAAAAATGTGGACAAATTATTTTTTACTGTTTTCTATAATATTTTATTAAAAATTTAATTATTATTATTAATATTGCTGTTTCATATAGTATTCGCGAATACTATGTAAATAGATTGTATGAAGCGAAAAATTTATATTTAATTTTGACTATATGGCTCCCTAATTGGCAACAACAAGTGAGAAAATAATAAATAATTCGTGTGTGCCATGTATGTAGCCAGGTTGAGTGTTGGGAAAATAAGATTAGACATGTCATATTAGATTTTTCGTGTATCTCGTTTCTTCAGTTTTTTAACCAAATTTCTTTCCATTTTCGAATTTCTCACTTCTTTTTAAATACTCGTTGTGAACTATACTTCTGAAGAAGATATCTATACTACTCACTATATTCTCTATAATTCATATAATAAACATACACCATTATCACGTGAATTACAATATCCGAACTCTATCAGTTTCCACCCTAACAAAAAATCAATCAGAAACCTTTATATAGTCGACAGAATCCGACGAGTCATAAGAACATCCCTCGTATGTCAAATCGAAAAAAAAACATTATTTAGTTTTTTTTTAAGTAGATATAATTTAAGGAACTTTATAAAAATTACAGTCTTACTCTTTCTATTTTTATTCATAAATAAGAATCTCACGTTTCTCTCTCTCTCTCTCTCTCTCTCTCTCTCTCTCTCTCTCTCTCTCTCTCTCTCTCTCTCTCTCTCTTTCGCAAAGTAAACGATATAAATTACTTGATAAAATCGAAATATGGGCATGTTTAAAAAACGTAATGACAATTTCGTGTACATTTCTCTATATAGAAGCAAAAAAATGAAAAATATAAGATTCGCTGCCGTGGCTAAAAAATATTTAAGTTGCAAACTTTTTGGGCGTTTATTTTTCTGAAGCTCATAAGTTTTGAAGTCCCGATGCTCGGGTGTAAAATCTTGGTTCTCGGTTTGCGCGGCAGTGCGGAGGCTCGGAATAAGGTAGGAAGACTCGGAGCTTAACTGCCTTGAATATTTCACATGCGGATGTTGCCGGCTCGGAAGCAACAATGGTACATTGTTATTCGGCCGGTCGGAGGAACGATGGACGAGCTTTCTTCGGACGAGTGATGGAACGGTGCCGTCGAGGGGAAAAGATCCTCGAGAATGGAGAATGCCCAGAGCGAAGAAGCGAGCGAGAGAAAGTGAATAAGAGAGAATAGAGAGAGGAGAGAGAGAGAGAGAGGAAGGGAGGATTCCCAGCGGTTACTCGGCGGACAGCGACGAAAGCCTTCGGCCGCGGAGAAGCGCGCGCGAAACGTACGCCGACCGAGGGGTCACGGGAAGAGAACAAGAAGATGGAAACGAAGACGCGAGGGATGGCGGGAGGGAGGGGGGGAAAAAAGAGCGACAAAGATTCCTCGGATCTTGGAAAGGTGGTAGATGAAAGCGTGATGGAAAAGCACCCGGCCAGACTATAGTCGACGTAACACTGCCAAGATGGCGTAATATTTTTAATGGAGGGTGTCCCGGGTGATCTACGACGCCGCATTGTTTCTCTGAGACGCCTCATATATTATTTTCTCACCCTTCGGTTCTTCCTCTTCCTCCAACACACACACTCTCTCTCTCTCTTTCTTTCTTACTCTGTATATATCCTGCATCGTTCCCTCACTTCTCTGTCTCTTTCTTGCATGGCCGCAGATTTTGCTGTACACCTTCTTATTCGTGCTCCCTTGAGGAAATAAAGGGCACACCCGGCCTCACTCTCGCTCTCTCTCTCTCCCCCTCTCATCTCATCCGTCTATCTTACTCATTTCTCTTATCATCTTTTCCCTTTTTATTTCACTCAACCGACGGAATTTCACTTGGAAGCTTCCCACTGCTCTGATTTTATTTGCGTGTTGTTGTTTTTCCCTTCTTTTATTCTTCTCTTTTTCTTTCAAGTGCACTGACCTATATAGTACATTCTTGAAGCAGCCTAACTGGATTCAATTCGCATTTCTCCAGCGTAACGATAATAAATTAAACAATGAATAAATGAATATAAAAATACGTCAAGAGTATCATATTACGAAAAGAGTTTATAATATATCTTTTTTTGCAAATGAAATTATATATTGCGTATGATTAAACGAAATGTACTATATTCTCTTTGCTTATCTCGATACTGAAATTAAAAAATGTACAGGAAAAATGTTGTATCATAAATTCAAGTCAGAGAGCAGTTACTTTGAATTTCGTGCAGGATAAAAATGCTCACGAATGTCCCGCGCCCGTAGCACCGAAGCAAGTTATTTTTTTTCTTTCCCGCCTGAGTGACAACTGTTTTGTTGTATTTCTATTTTTCCAATTTTTTACATACAATACGGGTTTCAAAAAATGCGTGGTGGATGTGCCATTTTTTGCTCGCCCATTCCTACTTTTTGTTTTGTTATGCATGATATAATGGGAACAAATGGAGCTACGTCGGGCGGTAGGATAGACTGATCATTCTGACTCTGCTACGTCATATACGTACTGGCGTAAAAGGAAGAAGGGATAAAAAATAGAGCGAGAGAGAGGTAGGAAGAAACTCGATGGAGTATCTTTTCTGCAGTCAGCTTTGCGTTCGTTCCGGACCCGTTTCATCATTCTGACGGACATAGGAATCCCGCTAGTGATATTACCGATCCGAAAAGAGAAAGGGAGATGGAGAAATGAGAGACTCTTCTCGTTCTATCCAATGCGCCCCGTCTCTCGAATTGAAATCGATCTCCGCGTATATGCAACATCGATATATACCTTCAACCGAAAAGCGTCAAGATTGTGCCAAAGGATATGAAGAAAAAGGTGATCGAATGCCGTAAATAAAAAATAAGAAGCAGGAACGCCGAAAGAAACGACGCCATATACAGCTGAGATAGTAATTTATTTTCGTTTCATATAGTCTTTGCAAAGAAATATTATTTATGTTATTATAGCTTGTCATCGTAATATATACATTACTTTGAAGTTTGCATCGTTGAAATGCAACGAATTTGAAATTGCATAGGGGGTGACAGAATTTGATCATTTTTTAACCCCTAAAAGGATTGGGTTCCGTAGAGCTGATTCTTTTTGTATTTAGAGGCTTGATTTTAATGACTTTTTGCAGAAGAATTGAAAAAAAAGTTGGATAAATTAAAAAAAATTGTTGCAGTCCAACTATGCAAACTTCAAAGTCATATATATACTATATTCTAAATACACAAATATAATATTCAAGAATTTTAGTTTTTGTATCATTTAATTAAATTAATTATATTTTGTACAAATTCGTTGGGAAATAATAGTATTTTGGATAAAAAATACATTTCAAAAATTATTTGTAAATATAAGGTGATTTTACGTTGAATGTACTATCAATGTTATGCTCATGAAAAAGTGTTATTTTGATTGAAAAAAATGAGCGAGTCATTAAGAGAAAAATAACAGCTTCGATAAAATAATTACTCGATACATGCTTTCGTGCCGAAAAAAAGTAAACGTGCGCGATATAAAAAATTTCGTGGGATTTTCGTGCGTCTCGCAGGAGCGGATAATGTAACCGGATTATTGTACGCATCAGTCACGGATTCGCTTGCAAAGAAAACGAAGGAAACTTTTGAAGAGCGCGTAAAAGTAGCAAAAGGAAGGGGAAAGGGAAGAAAATGGGAGGATATTTGTATCGTTTATTCCTTACGTTTTTCAAATGATTCCATATATTTCTTAAATTCTTTGGCCCGCCCTCTCGCGCGCGATTCCTCTTCGTCTCGCCTCCGTACACTTCGAGGACTTTTCTCGAACCCTCATTTTCAACGGGAAACGAGAGATAGCGATTCTGAGAAGCTCATCAGGAGGGTCCTTCCGCTATTTTCTCAAACGGTTTCTCTCTCTCTCTCTCTTTTTCTTTTTCCCACCCCCAACTTTACCTTGCTCTTCTCCATTTTCTCACTTGTATCCATCATTCGAAATCGCTAGTTATTTTCGTAACGAGCCCGGCAACCAAAGAGCCAGAAAAAGAAGCGATAACAAGAATTTTTTATTTGACATTTATGGGGTAAAAATTCGCACAAGTGGTCGCAATGAATTCTCAATCGTTAATTATATTATTTATTATTCACGACGAATTCGTAGTACTTTATTCAAGATATAGAAATGAAAATTCCTTCTATTGCATGAAAAATTATTTCGAAAATCATAAAAATCAATGACAGCATATTTTAGGATTGCATATATGTATATCGCGAGTGTGATAAACATTTTTTGCAAGATGCGAATCGTGAAGTCAAAAACTGATTGGCTATAAATTTTTTGACGCCAAGATTGGAAGAAAGATATTTACGCTATCGTGCCGGGCGCGTGTTCACGTACACAGCAGACACGGGAAAAGGGATTTCGGTGTAACGAGAAAAACAGGAATAAGAGGAAAAAGGAATATTCATCACGTGGTTCGTACTTTTAGTTACTTCACCCTCGATAGGTCATGCGAGAGAGAAAGGGAGATATAAATAAAGGGCGAAAGAAACGTCACGAGAAAGATAGACCGGAAATCGGTGCTGGATATAACGAAAGTTCGCGCGCTCAAAAGCTCACAAGTTCGTAACCATGGGAAGAGAAAGAAGAATTCTTGATTGCATGCATCACCGAAGAAGCAGAGCACCGACCACTCTCGTTAGCCAAATTTATGCATTTTCTCAATCAGACTGAAAAAACAGGGATTCATTTTCCAACGCTTCTGAATTTTATTCAAGCTTTCTCTCTCTTTGTCCGGGGCTACTTTAAATTAAGACCGAATTTTTACTGACAAAAGAGAAAAAAATTTTTTTGCTCGCATTAACTGAAAAGCATATAATTATTTTGTTCTCTCAAATATTTTACTCTGTACACGTTCAAACTATTATCGAAGTTTGGGCTGATTAATCAACGTTTACAACCGGCGTTAGATTTTTTTCATACAAATTTTAGAGGTTTTTTTTATCGAATCTATACGGTATCATTTTTTTTCTCTCGCAAATATACAAGTGTGAGTATGTGTTATAAGATAAATATATAAATAAAAGTTTCTTAGAATCTTTTAACTTTGTTTTTCGTGCACATTTTGGATTATTTAAAATAATAGTTTGCGATAAGTGTCAGAATTCTAACGTGTTTTACAGAACGACTTATTCGGAGAGGATGAAAAAAGAAAAATCGAGTGTGGGTTTTTTTTACGAGGAAGTATGCATAAATCTGATGTTCACTGACTCTTCCGATCAGCCCAAATAAATTCCATTCAGCTTTTATTCTCGTCCTCGCTCATTTTCCTGCTCCTTTCTGTCTCCCTTTATTACTCGTCCTCGAAAATTTTCCGAGCTCGAAGTAGACTGCGTGTCGCCAGTTGCTCGATTTTTTATCTCTTTTCTACTTATTTCCTACCCCTCGCCTTTTGCTTCTCGGGCTTATATATTTTTTGCATCCCCCACACACGTTCAAAGAATAGCGAGTTATCGAAGCGTGTGCGGGGGAGGGGGAGATACGAATCCGAGCCATCTTTTTTCTCTCCTCGTTTCCTTATTTCCTCCCGCGTCTTTTTCTCTCGCTTTTGCCTTCGCTCGCTCATCCTCCTCTCCTTTCAACCCCCTCAAATAAACTCTCGAAGATCCTCCCTCTCGCGTCATCCACCCCGCGCTTTCCCTCTATCAATTCGGCCCCAATTGTTCAGCGGATCTCTCACGCTTGAATAATACATCCACTTAACTCCTCCTTCCCTCCCGTCGTTATCTCCCACGAAATTATTCGGCGTATATTCTCGAACGAAGTAAAATATTAGCTTTTCACTGATCCAACGCCCACTTCGCGGATATCTATCTTTTCTCACTCTTTTTATCCCCTTTCCCCTTTTTTTTCTTCGGGTTCTCTCTCTCCCTCGCTCTCCCCGTTTCCCTCTATTATCGAATCACGTCGTGTTATCCGAAGTTATTGAGGAATACATCTTTTCACTTTTCCTCCTTTTTTACTCGTCCCTTTTTTTCTGTCTCGCTCTCTTTTTATATTTTCCTTCATCGCTCCGCCATGGTAAATGGGAAATTTAGCGTGTCGCCGGAATCTTTAGCGTTCGTGAGACAAGTTTCACTGGGGATTCAATTTTACGTCATCGTCGAAATAAGATTTACGCACGATCTTTTTTTTTTGCGAGAATACGACGAAAGAGATTTTACCCTCTTGCGGTCGCATTACTTGGTTTTTTTTTTTCTTGGAATCAGAATTTGCCATCGACTTTTTTTCAGGAACGTTAAAGAGAGATAAAAAAATTATTCAAATTTTTTAAAATGGCTTACAAGTTTAAATATCTCGTGGAGAATATGTTTTTTAACGTTTTAAAATGTAATGCTCTTTCCACGAAATGTAACATCAAAAATTGAAAAACTTGCCGGGGAAAATAAAAGAAAGTTCGGACAAAGTTCGAATAAAATTTTTTTATATTTCGACGTGTATAAAAGTGTTTTTTTTAACGAAGCATCTTTTCCCGTTACGAGTTTTCGTACTTTCTCGTTTACCGGTGAATACAGCTCGAGTTTGCCCTTCTCGTATCGAGTTTTTTTTTCCTGTCGTGTACTCTCCGACGTAAGAAATGCGAAGACTCGTTGGCTCTGAAGAAAAGGATTCTCACGTGGGGTATACTTGTTCGGATAATAGATAGACAGCGAGAGAGAGAGAGAGAGAAAGGGAGGGAGAGAAAAAGGGGGTGGAGTCGTGAAGACTTTAATTGAGCCACGCCGGAAACGACGCGCAGCTGGCGACTTTATCGACCTTATCATTAAACCTCTTTCGTCCTTTTCCCACTTTCTCCATTATTCCACTATACATATCCTTCCGATTCTCATCTCCCTCTCTCGAAGATCGAAGTTACCCGGAATTAACGCGAAATTCGAATTTACGTACAAGAAGTAAATTCAGCACGTTAAATTCTCCATTTTTCTTTCAATCTTCTCTCGTTTTCAGAACAATGAAAGACTATATGTATCGCGTTTCGACTTTCGGTAAACTTTTTTTTTTCTTTCCCTACATCCTTGCCTTCGCCTCTCGAAAATTCTATTAAACGGGACTGATAATTTACAACTCTCGAATCCTCGAGTCGAAGCTTCCTACGTAGCTTCGCAGCCACGAAGAAAAGGAACCAATGAGGGGTGGCTTACATCCAATAATAAGAAGAATATAGGTTAGTCGTCGCTCACGCAAAATTTCGAACGAAATAAATCCCAGGCGTAGAATTATATCCGATTTCCCTGCTGTGCGTGAAGTTACACGATGAAAACAAATTCTCACACGTCCAAAGCGTTTCATTAGCGAGTACGAGGAATTCCCTCAATGCCTGATGAAAGGGGAGAGAATAATGTTCGGGTGTTCCGAAGAATCAAGCTGACAGCTGGAAAGAAAAAGGATATATATATATAGAAGTAAGAGAGAAATTATTGCGAGGTTGGTGTGGAGTTTACCGTCATCAGCCTAATTAATTAACGAGATTCAAAACTTTCCTCCTCGACTATGAACACAACAACGAGAGAAAATTTTGACGCGTGATTTCAGGTCGCTCGTATCGCGTTACGTATCATCGAATTGTACACTTTTTCCAGCATTCGAATGATTTCAAACGTAAATTAATACATAAATTTTCATTCAGTTGAAAGGCTGACGATTTTTTGCTATATATATGTTAAAAATGTCGAAAATTCAAGCCCATCACTTTTTTTCGAATGCCAATGTGGAGAATCTTCTTTTCACGATTCATGGAAAAAAATTTTCCCTCAGCTATTTTCCAACATGAATTTATCGAAAATCGCTTTGGTATTCTCAATTACAATTTCTACCCATTCGACATCGTTCTCGAAATTTTTTCGACAGGAAATCATTTTCATACCTTTTTTCAATACTTGAAAACGATGAGATAGTCGAGAATAAAAACGTTTCATGTTTTTTTTTAATTGGATGAAAAAAAACTGAATATAATGAATTATCTCGAAATTCAATTTGAAGCAATCAGAAAAAATTCTCCGGAACAAAATATATGACAGCATAGTGTAACCTGTTATAAACAGAACGACCTAGTTTCCATAAAATATAATATATGCCCAGAATCATATTTGAAATGTTTCTTTTCGAAGAATGGAGTATACAATTTTTTAAATAAATAAAGTTACGGAAATCATGTCATTAAAAAAGTTTTTTTTTTCGAAAAATTGAAACAATACGCAGAAAACATTTTTATCGCCATATTTAGCATCACAAAATAAAAGATAAAAAGTTCGAGTCTCTCTTAAACTCTCGAAGCTTTTGTTATCGTCGTTTTTTCAGAAAGGATTCTTTCCAATAGTTTCGTCACGTTGGCAAACGTGTAAAAGAACGCGTAACACGACTCAAATAAGTGATAATCCACGATCCGAACGACGAAAACTTTTTTCATTGCTCACTGAATTTTATCGCCAAGTATACTCGCGAGTTGAGTGATCGTTATCCGTCATCGGAGGACACTTTTCAAACAGCGAAAAAATAAGAGATGGGAAAATCGAGGGCTTGACTCTCCCGAGAAAAATTTTGTTAAGATAACGACTTCAATATTCCATCGATGTGGAAAATAAAATGAATCCGTGACAATGTACGATCTCTTAAAAAAATTGAACGTCCAATTTATCATGCTGGTAAAGCATCCCAACATCAATGTTTTATCTGCTTAATCCTAAAGTAAATTTCATCTCCTGTTTTTTCTAAAATTTTTGTCAAAATAAAAATTGATATTATATGTACAAAGAAAAAGTTAAATTTGTGAGAACGAAATTTCTCTCCTGGCGGGTTCAACGACGATTTTCAAATTTATCTATAGCAATACAGTATATAAGCGTATATATAGGCTACGTGTTGTGCAGCTCGGGTTTGCGTGGTGTGTAGTTCAGTAATATTGTTCCGGCAAAATTTCCCATGAATTTTCGATTGTCAAAATATTATTCATCGCGGAAACGCGCGGGGGATTTGGACGACGAGGGGATGTCGGTACAGCGCGTAGGCACACGCGCCCTGTTTTTGTCTCGGTACGCGTGGAATATTTATACGTTAGGGTTTACGCCCGATCCCTGAATTCAGCTGATCAAATCCCTACCCTTGTTCTCGTTCACCCCTCGAGCTTGCAACATCGACGATAGGAACGCGATTTTGACGTACGAGCGAGCGAGGTGAATACTCAACTACGACGTCACTGAGCGAATTTCGCGTAAGCCCATCTCTCTCTTTCTTCCCTCTTCCTCGTCCCCACTCCTTCTCCCCTCTCTCTCTCTCTCTCTCTCTCTCTCTCTCTCTCTCTCTTCTACGCTAATTGAATTACAATATTAATCGAGGCAAAACGTTGTACGGCCCTCAGTGATGTTTCCCGCATTGTCGGATTAATAATTCACGAACTCCGGAATTGATCTCGGCCTCTGGCATATTACGTCGGTTAATACATACGTTTTCTCCCATCACGCGCGTCGTTACGCTCAAAATTGGAGCAAATAAGTATACGGGAGAGAATTGACGAGGAGCGACGAAGAAATTCTAAATGAGTAAATATAATACAATAAAGAATATTTCAAGTGGCATTTGCTTTAAGGTAGTACTACGGAAAAATCGTTACGGCGTAATCGAGATCAAATTTGGTAGACTTTCAATTTTTATGCCTAAAAACGTCCCAATAGATGAACATGTCTCAATAGTTGGACAATTTTTGCTATATTATTTTTAATATTTGCATTGTTTTTTTCTCAATAAAATCATATGGAATATTTTTCATATACAATGAAGTTTATTTTTCACAACGTTAATTTATTGGAACAAACTCGCTCAACCTTAGAGGACAGGGGTTGATTTTCTGTCCAACTATTGGGACATTCTACATATTTAAATTTTTAAGCATTTATTTACTAAAAATATTATCTAAAATTAATACATAAAATGAATTTTTGATTGCTAAAATATCAGACGACAGTTTAGTTGATGTGTATTTCAAGTAGATTTTTTTGTTTGAATATTTTTTAAATAAAGATAACGTATGAAAGTTCTTAACTGATGTCCAACTATTGGGACGTTTACCTTATATACATCTATCTACAAAATTTCAAACCGATTCACTCATACGTTTACGAGATACTTATTGGCGAAAACCACAATTTTCTGTACCGTCCCATAAGTGCACGTGTTTGATATTATACGATCTTTAACTCTTGATATCTCGACTTCCTGTGAGTGAAACTTCTTGAAATTTTGTACAGCGCCATATATAATCGAAAAAGCTTCTCTTGGTTTTTAAAAAAAGATTATACGGTTATTTTTTCATGATTTTCATGTGTACGTAGCAAGTACAAATCACCTTGGATGACCTTAAATTTTAAGTATGTTGTTCTTGAAACAATTTGTAATAACACTTTTATCAATAAACTTAAGCTCAAAAATAACTTGGTACGGAGAAAAAAGAAACCTGAGTTAGCCTCAAATACACGGTATAGATTATTCCGTAGTACTATCTTAAATAAATTTTAATTGAGACACAGTTACTCATCGACACATACTTTTTCTCACTACATTTTTGTACGGAATTATTTTCAAATATATTTTTCATCCATTTATACCATAATTCATAATTGACGATTCGTTAATTTTCGCCACTCTGAATAAATATTTCAAAAATTCGTTAATTAATCCATATTTTTGGTTATTATTCAAGTTATGCAATAACACGGCTATTATTGTATAACTTTTCTCTCATTGAAAGTATAGCAACGACCGCGGGTTGCACGAGATATTGGACCATTATATCATCAAAAAACAAAACCCTCGGCGGGATTATCTTTTCATTTATTATTTATCCCCGATGGACCAAACAATTACGAAATTCCGGATCAGTTTTCAAGCTCGCCTCAACATTCTCATCCAAACGTATCCCATTTTCGAAATCCCAACCAAATGCTTTTCCCATTCCCATCTATACACGCACAAATTCTCTTTCTCTCCTCTTCTCATTCTCTCTCTCTTTTCCTCCCCTTCTTCTCCCCCGAGCGGTTTTATATCGGTAATTCAGTTTGAAATCACCGCACAAGTTTGCATGCACAGGCTTTGCAAAACCTGCACATTTCTCTTTTCTATTTTTTTCTTCTCTTCGTTTATTTCTATTTTTTCCTCTTTTGCCTCGTTGGGATCATCCCTTTGCCCCCACCCTTCCGGCACCATTCGGAAACGAAAGCTTAGCATTGTTTTCGAGAGCTTTTGTCGGTATAAGCCCTTTGACTGTTGTTTGGTTTCGTCCGGGACTCATGTACAACCGAATACCACCTGTGTAACCTTTCCTCACTTTTTTCTTTTTCGTCTCTATATTTTCGTTTTGTTTCCTCTTTAATAATACTCTCATGTAACTCTGTAACTCATGTAACTCATTTTTAATAACACTCTGATGTTTCTCATCGAAATCGGACGGCTTCTCTAATTTTCAAGCTCCGATCCAAATATTAAATGTCACATCGATTTTTTTTTTCTTTTCATACTTCTCTTTACATTTTTAAACTTTGCGCACAATACCTAAATTCTGTTATCGATTCAGAAAGGAATTTCACTGGCAGTTCTCTTTGAATTTTTACCTAACTTTATTGTCTCTTTATTTAATTTTTTTAATCTCATTGTCCCTTTGTACCTTCATTTTTGTTATTTTCAGATCAACGTGCTCGTTTGAACACACTCCAATTTCCCTTTGTTCTCGTCCAATGTTTGTGATTCCAGTTTGTTTCTACTTTTTTAAATTTATTTTACTTTTTTTTCGCGTGTCCTTTTGTCAACCCTTTCAATGCTCAACGTAAATACACCTTAGTCTCTTATTATCGAAAAAGTAGTTCATTTATTTTACACATTTCATTAAACATGTGTACAAATTTTTAAAATACATGCTGAGTAATAAAAGCAATAACCATTCAATTTTGAGAATAAAGAGAATAAAAGGCCGTATATTAGTAAATTAAATCTGGACAATGATTCTTTAAAAGTTTTAAGAAAAAGTGAAAATCCGGTAAAACGGAACGAAAAATGTGCTCCATTCAGAAATACGAACAGAAAAAAAGTGTAAGACGAGGTAAGATCTCGTCGTAAAATTCTCTGGATCTTGAATTCGTTCTTTCCTATTCTAACATTCAACTTTCTTTCTGCAACGATGAAAAAGGGATGAACTGCTTGCTCTTCCTGGCGCCAATTTTGCCTCTCGCTCGCTTGCTCGATTTTTTTTCTCGCCAACGCCCGTGCTCAAGAATATTTCCTTATTCTAGCTTGCTTCGCTCCTGTTTTTATTTTAATGCTAGCGAAGACGACGAGCGATGCGAAAGATTGAAAAGAGGATATTTCATTCATGCACTTCTTCTTTTCTTTTTTTTCTTCTTTTTTTTGTACTTTTCGCAGCACTTTGGAATACGGAGAGACCAGAACTCGGGTGCAAGTTATTCCTTTATCCACGAGGAAATCCCACGGTTTCACTCTCGTCTCTCATTTCTTTATGACACGACCGAATTCCTTAAAAATATACTATCCGTATATTATAATTTTCCCTCCCGCAGAATGAGCGCTAAAATCAATTTATAACCCTTGTAAGGTAAACGTCCCAATAGTTGGACAGCTAAGGGTTTTCCCACTTTATTTTTATTTAAAAAAATATAAAAACAAAAAAATCTGTTTCAAATTCACATCTAAACTATTGTCTGATATTTTAGCAATTCAAAATTCATGCAATGTGTTAATTTTTAATAATATTTCTAGTAAATAAATACTTGAATGTTTGAATGTGTAGAATATCCCAATAGTGGGACAGAAAATCGACCCTGTCTCTAGGGTTGAGTGAGTTTTTTCCAATAAATGAACGTTACGAAAAATACACTTCTTCGTATAGGAAAAATAATTCATATGATTCTATTGATAAAAAAATTGAAATATTATAAATAATATAGCGAAAATTGTCCAACTATTGGGACGTTTACTTCACATAGACTCCTTTACCTAATTTATTGAATTTTAAAAATAAATCAACAATATACAGCTAACAATACTAAAAAAATCATGCATAATTTTTTCTGCAGTTATTTATAATCTAACACTCTATTATTTCGAATTTAATGCTTATTATTTTTGTGATAAAAGTTATAGTGTTCTACAAACATATTATTTTTCTCATTTCAGAGATATAAAGCAGAAGTTTCAAATTTTATTCGTCCATCCAATAATTTACCGAATTTTATGACAAAGCAACATTTTTTAAGGTTATGACTTACCACGGATTCTACTTTATTTCTTATAACTATAAAGCTCGCGACGTTTATTATAGATACACAAAAAATCTTTTCTCAATATATAGTGAAAGCCATATATTATACATGTGTACACGAATAATGAAAACTCGACTTTTGTTGAATATTTTCTTTAAAATCCAGTGCTAAACCGGAGAAGGCAATTTGGGAAGGGCAAGGGATCAGTTATTTTTCATTTTATTTCCACTTTCACTGGAGTATCGTGTGTTTCCGGCTATTACGGCCTCTCAGATGACAGGGAAATTACGATCTTCCGCGGCGTTAAAAAAAAGTCAAGATGAAAGGTGAGGGACGGGAGAAAGGTAGACGAAGAGGGATTTTGGCCTCCGGGTCGGGTCTTGGCTTTATCCACCCCGCCTGCGACATCCCTTTGCCCGGCTCCTTCTTTTTCTCTCGTTTCGGTCTCCCTCCTTCTCGCGCGACAACGCTCCACGGTAATCCGGCTCCGCGGCACATAAAGGACAGGCCGCGGTTTATTTTAATAACCTGGATGGCATCCTTCGTTACTCTTACTTACAAAGTATAATGGAGAAAACGAGAGACACGGGAGAAGGGAAAAATGAGAGTCCAAGAGATGTGGGAGCGAGAGAGAGAGAGAGTGAGCGAAAAAATGTTTTCCTTTCTTTCTTTCTCCTCTGCTTGCTTTTACTCTCAATATGCGACCAATTTGAATATACTTGTTTTGTTTCCCGTCTCGCTCCCGCACTTTATTCACTCCCGTTTTATTTTTCGCGCTAAAAAGTCTTGCTCACTTTGTGCCACTTTTTTTTTCATGCATATACATTAGCAACGAGGGGAAGATGGTGCTTTTCGAAAGTTCCGCGACATCGGTGCTCACGTGACATCTGTTACACTGAGGATCGAACCGTGAGGGCGGCTAGGAGGACTAAATTATGGGAGACAGAGCTAAATTTGTATTCTCATTTTCATAGTCGTCGCGCGGTTAATGTGTTCCGTCCGAATAGCTAAATTTTTGACAAGCCGCGAGTACCTCGGGTTGTGAATGGATAAAAATATAAGTTTAAATCCTGCCGTGAAAAAATAATTAAAATTAAAAACTTAAATATAATATTTAATTCGTGTTATTTATGAACGTATATTAGATTATATGGTATACATTTTTTATTCAAGGAGATTGTAAAGGAATTTTAAAATCTGGAACTGTATCCTATAATGTGAACAGCTTGATAGGCAACAAAATTTGAGTAGATTATTTCCATATTACCGAAAACTCTGAGTAGAAAAGTCAATCTGAAAAGACAAAAGTATAATACAGTGTTTTCGCTTCGTGTATGCTCATCAGTATAGAGAGACGATAAAATTACCAAAATCATTTTTTGTATAAAAAATTCTTAAAATTGTAAAACTGTCATATAGTACGATAAAATTTAGTAATAAAATTTCTCGTATAATTATTACTGTAATAATTAAAGCATAATATTGACACTAGGGAATTATATATGAATTACATATGTTCATACAATATGTATGCCCAGAGAGGCATAATTAAAAATTTCAACATATTAATTTGGAGTCATCGGATATACGTAATAATTATCAAGTTAATTGACAGCTTACCGTGATTAACCTAACTTTATTATACTTTTTATGTGCAGTGTTCAATTTTCGATTATATAAATCAACCGAAGTTATCATTTTAAAAAATGAGACAACGTAAATTCAGATTGAAAACAAAATAAACACAATCATTCTTTTCCTTATATAATTTTAGATATTTATTATACAAAATTGCAACTCATAACACGTATACTTACTCTCATACGAAAAGGTGTAGAAAATATATCCATTTTTAACAATTAATATCTTAATGAGAAACTTTTCCTAATCGTGAATTTTTTGCACGACGTTTTGGAGATATTACTCAATATTGTGTAAAATTTTCAAAAATTTTTCATTATTTTTGATTTTGAACACAAAATCCATAAAGTAGTATTCTGACTGATTTTTTTCGTCAATTGTCTTTTACAGAACACGAATGCCCAAACTGCACTGCAGACGACGCAAGGACAGGCGGTTCAGACCCAAGGTGGCGACACACAAGGTGGACCTAATACCGTTCTCAGAGTGATCGTCGAACACATGATTTACGCGATTTCACTCGACACTCTGTACCAGGTAAAAAAAAATCATTTTTCAAGCACAAACTATAGAATTTATTTCCATCTTTAAATATCCCACAGCAGGATCAATAAAGCGTGAGATATACCAACGAGAGAAGCTTTCAAAAAATTATTTAACTAAAAACTTTATCCCGTCGACGAGAATTATTAATAAGAAAGTGGCTCGATGAATAATTGAAATGTTTTTTGATTACCGTTCCGGCGATGATCGGCTTTAAAAATTAGTGTCTGAGTGACCGGAGCTCTCGCTATTAGCCCCGAGGTATCAACTTTGGAGCGCGAATTGAGCGATAAAGTGCGAAATATAGAGTGGCACCAGTTGTTCGCGCAGCCACGAAACGAGGGAAAGTCCAGCGGAAGCTTAAAGCTTTCCACAATTTGGGCAAATTCAACCGGTTGACCGTGAGCCTGACAGCGGTGAGCGAAGTATAGTTGGGTGACGCCACCGCTGGAGGGCGCCAGCGTCGCGCTCCTTTTGTTTTCGCGACAAAAACATTCGTCGAAATATATACACGAGAACAAAAAGTAACGTTCAAATTCTTCTCTCCCCCTCTCCAAAGCTATATCTTCATCTCATAGCGCGGAGAAAGGCCGGGGATAACGCGAAGTGCTTCCGGTTCAAGTTGAGTGGTGCATGAATTTTTAAACGGGGCACCAGGCTGCCTCGGCTTTCGTTCTCCACTCTCACGAATACATTTGCGTCTAAACACGAGTATAGACGTTTATTTTCATGCGATAGGGGGAGGGAGGGAGGGAGAGAACGAGAACGACTCACGGATACCACTTGGCACGGTTATATCGCGCGAGATTCTCCGATGTCGTATTACTGTTTATGGTGTTTATAAACCGGCGTCGGCGAATATGTTGCGCTCTCGGGGCGGCTCAGGGTTCGCGAGCGGGCGGTAAGGGGGTGGAGGCTCGGGGAAAGGAAAGAGCGTATGGCCCGCACCGGAAACTGACTTGCATCGTATGACGTGTAAACCTAACTTAATCCTACCATCCAGAGATCATAAACCGTGCCCTCAACTCGCCATGTTTGCTCTCCACTTATTTGCCCGTGTACGCCCGCCCGTACGAGTATATCTTCCTCTGTTTATGTCCTCGAGCGCTATAAATAGAGGAAGCAAAGGGGTAGACACGCGCGAGCGAGCGGCAAATGCGAGCCGGAAATGATATTAGTTCCGAGCACGGATATACCGTCCCAGCCACCGCACCGTTGCGCTCTAACTGCCCCGTTACAGACTCCTGCACACTCGCCCCCTCCCTCCCTCCCACCCTCTCTCTCCCAAGACACAAACTACGACCTTCCAAGATTTTTTCTCCCGCACTTGTTTTTTTTTCTTCTTTTTCATGTACGTATATACATTAACTTTTTAAGTTGATTAAAACCTTTTTTTTCACCAACTTTAAGCCTCGATTGAGAATACTTTTTTATGCTTTTTAAAATTCAATTTGCCTCTTTTATATCCTACCGTTCGTACTTTTTCCACTAGCCTGCGAACATTTTTCTCACCTTCCAAGACCGTCTCTCTTTTTTTTGTGCGATCTGGTTAAACATTTTCTTTATGCATCTGAAGGCTTAATTTACTAAGAGCGGTGTGTTCTATATTGTATATTATCCTTGATCTTTTTACGAAAAAATCTATTATTACCGATGTTTCTACGAAAATATTCTTGATTGAATTTTCTCATATCCATCAGATCATTTCAAATTGCGTAGTTGGTGATTGGCTGGCTGCACAAAATGTCTGTGTCTCGAGTAGTCAAATCGGATCTTAATTTTATTTCACACTGTAGAAATTTATATATATCTACACTATTTTCTTTAAATCACTGCCTGGACAAAAAAATTTATTGCCATCTTCGTTTGAGTATAAAAAACAGCTTGAAAAAATAAATAGATGTACTGCGAATTTGACTGGGTATACATCCTCAAATAATTTTTCCCGTGATTTATAACAATGTGTATGAAAAAATTTATACGAATAAATTTTTTTCTAATCCTTTTAATACAATAATCGAGAAAAAAGGAATTTGCAAAACTTTTGAAATACCTTGTTATTAGCTAACAAGATAGTAAATTCCATTGGATTATCCGATTATCGAGCAAAAGATGGGGGGTAGAAAAGAGAAGAAAAAAAATTGATCCCTCGGATGAGGAAGGTCCGAGCTATTAATGGGCCGTAACCCAGACAACATTTACTATCGTCGCAACGTCTCCCTCATACCTTACGCAATACATATGTAAACGTATATACGTGTGGGGAGAGAAGCTGGGTAAATAGACTCGAACGAGTGTTGAGGGGTGAAACAGGATCAAAGGTGTCTGGCAAAGTCCATGGTCTCTCTCTCTCTCTCTCTCCTTCTCTACTATACACACACACGTACAATATTGGTGGACGTGTAATTAGCTCGAGAGATTTACTTCCTCCTAATCTCTCTCCAAACCAAAAACATCGAAACTAAAACTTTTTGCTCTCAGGCTGGCAAAACTCTCTCATACCCTCTTGAATCTCTCACATTAATCGACATTTTATCGTTGTCATATTCAGTTTTCCTAGCTGTCTCATTCGATTACTCATATAATATTTTTATTTTTTATTTTTAAAAAGTTATTGCACGGTGCAATTTTCTCGCTAATCAAATTATTTCTCGTTGAAAAAATTATATTTAGCAGAAATATACTTTGTAAATACGAATATATTCAGCGGAAATGTAGTTTTCATACATCTACAAATTAATACACCAAATTAATAAAGTTAAATAGTGAAATCATTTTTTTGGGTTGCAAAAAAAACCATTTATCTCGCTAAAATTTGTTATCAATATATTCAAACTTCATTAACTTTATTAAAAGAATAAAAAAAACATTTTTTGATTAGAGGAAAGAATTTCCAAATTGTCTTGTTTCTACGTTAAGCCTTTAAAAATGTTGATGGAAAATAAAAGTTTTAGAATAAGAATGCAGTTTGTGGTATGCGTAGTTCTTAAAATTCTCGATTCAATCTTCATTAACTTTATTAAAAGAAAGAAAAAAAAAAGAATACTTCTTAAAAAGAAGAGAGAATTTTCAAAATGATTTATTAGAACATTAGAGTGAATAAATGATCCGTAGGGTATTCCCCGCTTCTACGCAGCTCTTTGGCTCGCTTTGTCGGGCTTTGTCTTTGCTAAGTAGCCCTCATTTGTACTCGTGAGATTTGGGTAACAATCGCGCGGGAGAACGGTCTGGTCTCCGCCGGTGCGCGAAAGGAGCTCGCTCTCTCCTAAGTCTGACTAAGTAGTGCTTTATCCACTGTCCGAGAGGAAAGTGACTATCGCTACTTACGAGAGATATCCGACTACGACTAATAATAACCGTTCCCGGTCGCTGCTTCTCTCCGAGAGGCCCCAACGGTGCGTCAAGCGCCATCTGCCCTCACCAACTCTCGTTTGTTCTCTATTATCGACCGGAAATTCTAATCCCGCTAAAACTTTCTATGTTTTCGCTCTCCATCCCTCGCTTTCTCTCTGTTTCCTTGTCATGTTCCTGAAGCCTCTGCGCCACAAAACACACCACGATACACCAACAAACCATTAGAACCTCGGATGGTTAACCTGCAAACTTTTCTTTCATTGTCCCCTGTCGGATATAAAACTGCCATCGATCATAAAAAAAAACTGAACTTTATTCTCGATTACCCAAAATTCGAAAAAAAAAATGGAAAAGCAAGATATTAAGAAAATGAAAATCGTTGAAAACTTTGTAATAATAAGTTTTCAGAGTGTTTTTCTTCTGTTTTCGAGTTTTTTTTCTGCTCCTTTCATTTATTGGACAGGAAAGTTTTCTTCCCTGCCAACATTCCTCGATTCTCTCTTTTTTATTTTTTTTTTTAATATATATTTTGTTTTTTTGTCACGTTATTATATGATGATTCATTTTTTCGCTCTCCCTCGAGAATGGATTGCTCGGACCACGCAGCTGTGGCTGTTCCCACTGCGCGATCGAGGCACTCTCATCCTGGTAACCCTCGTTTCTGCCTGTACTCTGCCTCAGCGCTTTCCCCCCGAGGCTTAATTTATATTGACGTCTTTTATTTGTTACTTAAAATCCTCACCCATACTCTCTCTCTCTTTCTCCTTTGCTCCTGCCTTCTCTTTCGATATTCAACTTTACGATCGGACGATCCTCCGGTAGAATGCAAACTCTCTGTCCTGGCTGTCTGGAGACTTTCACGAGCTAAATGCTTCCCCTTTTCTCTTCGAAAAGTTAAAGGCGAAGTACGAAATAAAATTTCTCTTCCCCTATGTCTCGCTCGATCTTATATACGAGTCAAAATTGCGTCAGCTGTGGCCAAATTTCTCCAGAAATTCAACAATCTTCTTTCCGTTTCTTTTCACACAGATTTCTTCTATTAATATTTTTGTTTAAAAAATTTCACATTGTTTTAAATAAAAATATACATATATATTTGAGTTATAGTTATCTCAATTTCTATAGATGGGGATGAGAAGCTAATTAGGATTTGTAAAATAATATGTTTTTCAAAAGTAAAAAAAATCTTTTTTCAACAAAAGAGCTTTCGATTTTTACTCTTTTTTCTCGTTCCATTAGTTTTCTCTGTATTCCTCTGGCTGCAGTTTTATTTCACTTTTTTCGTGTAGCTTCGCCCAGGAACATCGTGTATTTTTCAGTTTGCGAAAGGCAAACAATTTTTTTCATCGCGTTTTCGGATATCACAATAGTTCAGAAAATTTTATATATTACAAGCGAACCAAAAGTACAAATGTGGGTTGTAAAATTTTATTTACGTAACCGAGCAAACTTTTTCTTTTCGTTTCTTTTTCAAGTTTTTTTTTTTATATCGGCGTGGCGCGTTGTAAAATGACTCAGTCCAAAAAGTCGCCTCGTCTAGACTGAAACGAGCCTTCATAAAATATTTCGCATACGAAAACATGCAGGTAGCTCGGCGAGTTTCGCTAAAAATTTCAACAGCCCGTACGACATGTATTAAGGCTGATAATTCGAGTTACCTTTCAAGCCGGCAGTACTTAAAAAAAATTAATATTGAATTAACAACGAATATATAACTTTTTAATTATAATTTGTAAAATTCAAAAAATGTTATAAAAATTAGTAAAATCAAAAGAAAATTGAAAAAATCACTTGAGAGTGATTGCCTAAAAAGAGAAAATATAAATAAAACCTCACGTCATGCCTTGAGGTGCGTGCAGAAGAGCTTTGTTAAAAGCGAATGCATTTTTTCCCGTAAAAATCCGTTGAAAATCCATGCAATGCCGAAATCGACGAGTTTGATTGTTTGATTGACGCTCACGGATAATATCAAACAATCCTAGTCAGACTCGGCTCGCGAAAACAAAAGTCTGAGCGTCGTTCAGTTGATGGCCAGCGAGAATGTAGTTCTGCATTCTAACCCGTGATCTGTCAGAATTCTATACATGTATAGGAAGAATGGAAAAGTCGTGAAGTCACGATTCGTCGATTTAGTACAAAATTTCGAACTAACAATGAAAATAACGGAATCACCGTGACGGGAAAAGTGAGATTCGACGCGAAAGGATTCTGGGCTTGACGTTCCGAAAGAAAATATATATACCGTCCGCTTCGACTATTGCTCCGCTGTTTTCACAGTTCACGGACCCTTTCAGTTTCATTTTCTCGCAGCAATAGCATGAGTGACAAACGAGACACGGGCTCAGGGGCGAGCGATATAAGTATCACACGATGGAGCCGAAAGGGAAGCGCGAGGACTGTCAAAATGGAGAGAAGGGATGAGAGTGAGAGTGAGAAATCGAAAGAAAGAGAGACGGAGGGCGCGATTCTGTGACGGGTGAGAGTGAAAGAATAGAAAAAGTAGAAGCAGGAAAAAAAGTAGGGAAAGTGCGTGGGGGGTCGAAATTAATCGTCACAGAGGCCGGCACGGATGAATGAGAACGGAAAACCTTGTAGGGCGTGCGAGAGGGTCTTGCACACGCACCGAGTCATTCTCTCGATCTTTTTTTTCCTTTTCGCTCCGGAAAGTTGGCGCTTTTCCCGCGCGTTTCCGATTGTCGCACGCTTGGCTGGGATCATGGCCACGTGTTCGCGCCGTCCGTATGTCGGAACATCGCCGCCAAGAGAGGGAAAGTCGGGAAGAATCACTTTTTGAGCCGGGCTGTAAACTCTCTGCCCTCGTGGTGAGCGCACGCCCCCGGGAACTCGGAAAAAAGTGCGATACGAGGATGCAGCGGAGAAAAAGGTGTGCGTGGCGTGTATCGAGGTGAAGGAAATATGGAGGAACGAATACTCCGTGCGAAGCATTAATCACCGACTCCTCGTCTCTTTTCATGATTAATGGATCACCTTTTTCCCTCACTCTCATATCTCTCTTTTCTCTCTCTCTCTCTCTCTCTCTCTCTTCCTATCTGAATCGGTCCTCTTCTCTCTTACTTATTCTGCCTTTACTCTTATACCTCTTTTTATTTCTTTCCCCCCAGGACTTCGGTGCATCCGATTCCTCCTCTCGATGCATATCCAACGCTTCCCCTTTTCCGTCTCACCGTTTATTCCTCTCTTTCTCTCTCTTCCGATATCTCTCTTCGTTTGCATTATTTTTTTATTCTTACGATTTCATCCCTTTCTTCGCTTCAATTTTTCTCTCATTTTCGAAGGCACATTTATCTCTTTCTGTCCTTCTCAGCTCCTATTCTCTCCTTTCTGTATCGATTTCTTTCTCAATCCCTCATCCTCGTCCCATCGTCCATCGCTCCAATTAAATCTATACACTATTATACTAGATCTAATCTCCTTGATCGCAACAGAATTGCATTTGTGACAAATATCTTATTATTGAAGATTAAACTAAGACGTTGGATTGGCAATGCTTTGACGTATAGTTATTACTGTTGCTTCGTAAAAATATTCACCACAGGTAAAGATCTCTACTGAAAACTACCACTAAAGAGTTTATTAAATCTATTTATATGTAAATAATTTATAAAAAAGAAGAAAATACATGCTAGCAGTGATAAGTGTTAAAATAATAACACTGTACTAAGGTAGGATTGGAGTGATTTGAAAAATATTGACAATTCGGGATTAAATTTATTTAAAAAATATTTAAAAATTGTTGTATAAAATTCATTTCATACTAAATGTTTCATACAAATTTCGGTAACATTAAGTTACGAATTTTTTTCAAAGTTTTACTGATTATGAAGTTTTACTAATTTATTTCGTTTTTAAATGTTGAAACAATGTATATGTCATACATCAAAATTGTAGAATTACATTGTCTAACATTATTAAAAATAGACAATTCCTTGATTTGATATTGGTTAATTAAAAAAACACTTCATTGAAATATTGACAACAAAATAAAACTTATAAAAAATAGTAGCATACGTTTTTATAAAAATATTTTTTTAATCGCTGTATAATCATATTTATCAAATTTATAGAAGCATTACGTGCAAACAAAGAAAAGAAAACTGTGTCAGCCTGAGTTAAGTGTGTTTGCACTTTCGAGACTCGCCGTGACTGTACATCTTTTAATTTCCATATCGCACGGCGAAGCCGCAACACCGAAATTGAATTACTATTATTGTGGGTTATTGCATTGGCAATAGATTGAGCGCGGCAAAGGCATCCCCATTTCTCTCTCTATCTCTCTCTCTCTCTTTCTCCATATACCGCATTGACCGCCTCCGTCGAAACTGCGAGTGAGATACGTTGCACCCCATGAAGACACGAGGAGATCCGCCCAGTCGATAATTGAACCCCACGAATTAATAACTCCAACACGCCAATCAATAACGACGTTTGCCCTCGACGTCATTGTCGTTACTCCGCATGATACATATGCATTCACCGCGATATACGCGTTTCCGCCTACCCTTCAGCATATCGCGCGTTTCCATATAGTGTCGCGTCCACGCGAATATATTCTTCGAACCTTGCCTGAAAATATCTACATTGTATCTACATTATATCTACATTATATCTACAATATCTACATTATATCTACATTGTATAGCGTTGCCAATTCCGAAAATATAATTTATTTTATCAAATTTTTAATAACTAATATTTACAGCAGGTAGTGTATTTTGTGGTGAATGTATATTTTTCAATGTACACCAAATTTGTTGTTAACGATGTAGAAATATGATGTAAATTTAATTTTAAAAAAGGTTAAAAATGGAGCAGCAATTTTTAAAAATAACTTCTGGAAGAGATTAATTTTTTTAGAAAATTCTAACGATAGAAAAAAAAAAAGAATATTCGTTGCCCGGTAGCTATATATGAAATAGCCAGTACGAGTATAAGGGGCCCTCGAATCGGGAGAATATCGTTCCATTCAATGGCTCATGGCCAATAAGCCGCTCGATTAAACGTTTATTCTGCTCCCCTTTCCCCTATCCCTTTTTCTACCTCTTTTTTTCTCATCTCTTTCACTCTCGTCGATATTCTCTCTTCGTTTTGTGAAAAACCGCAATTAATTTTTTTTTTCTTTCCTACTCCTCGACACGTTTCGATCGCTTTTGTCTTCTTCCGTCATTGTGTCTCATTTCATCCAGAAAAAAGCCGAGTCCACGATCCATTTATTAATAGCTTGTTCCGGAGAAAAGATATATTGATAAGGCCGACATTTTTTGCCCTCGGATCGCGATGGACATCGAGGATGGTCAATGTCATCGCGATTTCTCGGTAACATAAAAATAAACGTAACTTATTAAAGCTCTCTCTCCCCTTGCTGTTTTCTCTTAATAGTCTCCATCTTCTTCTCACGTGGCTTGCGGTTTTGATACATAGAATATTCCATATAATCCACCAGGAAGCGAGATCCCCGTCGTAAAATCCGGAAATGTCCAGACAATGCATTGTTTTGTCAAAGATATTACAAAAGACGAACGTTATTTTTCTCTCTTCTTCGATCCTTTTTCTTCTACATTTCTGTTTCGCGTTCAACGATAAGCGGTTGGATCTAATGGTCACTGGTATCATTTTCCCTCTTCTTTTTTCTATTTATTTATTCTCCTCCCTTCTTTCTCCCGTGTTTTTCTCATCCGATCACATTTATTTTTTATCGAGCACTCTCGAGTGTCCCCTGGGATCAATTTGGATCACCGTGTACGTGTGCGTTTGTGGTTTTCTCGATGCTGATCCTCTCCCGCGGATCCCATTCCTTCCGAGCCCACTCTGGAACCCCATCTCCTCTCGCAGTAATTTCTTTCCGATTCTCGAGTCCTTTTACTGTAATAATTACTTTCTATGTCTCGTACTCCAACATTCATTATTTTTTTATCCAATGAACGTTTCAACGAATCAATAAATCTCCCAATCTATTCCAGATACGAGGAAATTCATTTTTAAATTGGAAGTAACTTTGCGATACTCATCATTTTTTAAGATGTCATTTTAAACATACATATATCTATTTATTCTTAAGAAAGTCTTTTTTATGACTACCATTTTAACCAAAATAATCCATCGTTTCATGAGTACTCTTCGATTCGATTCTTCTTTTATATTATAATACGTAATATACTTCAATGTATACAATGTATACAATCAATGAAATTAAATAATTCGTTATTAAAATTTAGAGAAATCGTAATCGTCGATTCGCAGCGAATCTTGGCAATTGGCTGTAATAATTGGAGAATGAAAATGGCGCGAAATTCGATTTCACGGTGTGTACGTTAAGTGTACAAAGTGTACTTAATCTCAGACATGTACATCAAGACCGACTATCGATAACACATGGAATATATGTACAAGAAACTATGTATACACTTATTTACATAGACTTAGATCCATTCGCGTATAAGCAATCTGTATTCAGTCTGGAGATACGGGGAAACTTTCCCGAGGGAGTAATGGCGAAACTGATAGAGCCTCGGCATAGCCAATAAGCCATTGGATTTAACGACTTTTTCTCATACTGCTTGTTTCACATTTTTTTCTTCTCTTCTCAACGTTTTTTTCTCCCTTAATCTCACTTCTCAGATAAAACGTCTCGTTTGTACGAAAATGTCCACTAATAAGATGTTCGACATCGAACCTTTGCTCTAAAACGATCTCTTCGAACTCTTTTTCAGATATTCGTGTGTACCACGAGCTACAAAAAAAAATAAAATTGGTTGAAAATTCGCTGGTAATGAATATACATATGTATATATCCCCGAAATCGCAGTTAAATCGATGCAGAAAATAAATTTAATTGGCCGAAACATAAATACAAAGCTAATCACTGAATTACGAATAAAATCGGTTAACTAAAAGTAAATCGGTAACACATTTTCTTCCGGAGTTTGGCCCCGAGTATTTAAAAAAAAAAGAGGGAATGAAATTGATTAACCAAGCGTAAGAAACGAATTGTTAACGAATATAATTCCGGCTGAGTTTGGAGTGCGCAGGAAGCTCGGATTTAGCTCATTGGTTTCATCGGATGGTAAAATTGGTCAACGAGGCGACGGGTTCGCGACCGAACAAGAGTTGGGCGCTCACGCGCTCGGAGGATATCGCACGAGGCCGTGAAAATTTGAACAGTTAGCGCAAAAGGGATGGGAGAGGGAAAACAGGGAAATTGGGAAAGTACACGCGCTCAATTGAGTTAATGGCCATCGATATCGATGCTTCTTCACACATCCCATAAAGCCAAACGATTCTCGTACTCTCGCCCTCTTCCTCTCCCTTCCAGAAGTCTTTTCCGACTTCAATGTTTCTGTGCCGTATAAAATTTTCACCCCTCCAATTTGCAACATTATTGCAAAATAACAAAAATAATCTTTTCTTTTATTGCAATTGTCTCTAGTTTTTTCATTGTATACAAAATCAAAAATGATGTAAAATTTTTAAACTGTACATGTATTAAATAGCAAATCTTCGACACATCATATGAAAATTACGTGACAGCTAAGAAGCCAATCATTGAGAAATTATTTTCAACAAATTGTACGTAGGTTAGTGAAAAATGATACAGCATGAATTACATTTTATTTTTCAATGAAAAAAAGCAAGAACACAAAATAAGCACATATAAGTAAAAATATATATATTGATAAAAATCATTTTTTTGAGGAAAATCAAATGTTCATATTCATTTGTGGATGATATATTTACTTGAAAATTTAACAATATGATTAGTTATAAAATTTATATTGTTAATAGTAGTTGATGCATTCACCCATTTTCATACTATTTTATATGTTATAAAATTATTATTGTGATACAACAAATAATAGCTTTGTCAGCATCATTATCTTTATATGATGAAATTTGGTGTTGTCAAGTTATTTGCACAAGAACATCCAAAAGTTAGTTCTTCCTGTTACAAGCAAACGATAAATTCGATAATTGATATACATATATATAAATATTTTATTCATAAATAGGCTTAAATACGAATCTTCCAGTGACATTAACACCATTACGTACTATTTTATGTATGTGTTAATCAACTGTAGAAAAATGTCGTAAAATGAAAAGAGGTACAAAACTTTTGAATGCGATGTGAGCTCAACACATATATACATTTCTAAAAATAAAACTAGGACAGTATAATGTAGGAAAAAGAATAATAATAATAAAAAAACCAAGAAAATTTCGGAGGGATGAATAATTATTCTGGGATTTTTCATTAATGAAAATATCGATTGTGGTTCGCAGTTTTCTCTCTCCTTTTCTTTTCGTGGGAGAAAGTGTCGGTCGCAGGGGAAATAGGCCACGGAGAAGTTTTCGCACGGATCGCCGCGGTACGAGAGCTACGACGTTCGTGCGTGCGAAAACGCTTCTTTCCCTCTTGCACCTCGTCACCCGATAATTATGCAGAGAATTAAATGCAACGCGACTGTAGATGTGTCCCCGATTGTGGCGATTACCAGTTTAAATGTACGGACAGGCAAGAACGAGGCAGAAGTAGACTTTTCCCTCTCCGAATGCGAAACAATCGCGATAACGTCACTGAGACATTCACTCTCACGATTCATGAATTCCGCATTGTTTCACATTAAATACTGATATGAAACACGCTTCGAGGAAATGCACTACAGTTCTTTGTACCTCCAATGGGATCGCGATGAATCAACGAGGTCACTTCCCCATACATTCATGACTCATTTTATCAAAAATAAAATTCGATAATAAATCCTTCTCTCATATACATTTTATCTCCAAAAATAAAAGTTTACTTTTCTATAAGAACCGTACGTAAATGTTTATTTGTTTGCGTTTTTCAAAAATTGAAACTATAATGAAAATTGTAGAAACTTTGAAACCGTATAAGTTCAAACGAAAGTGTTGATTTTTTAATCAAATTTTTTATTTCGCTTAAATATATCCAGCAAATCATTTTTTCAAATTGATCACGTCTATTTCAGTGTTTTTGTCTTTTTAGCTGTCTACCATTTAAACAAATGTCTGAGCTTGTAGGCACACGAATGTCACTTTACAGCTGATTCACGAGCACAAATCGAGGTTTCCGGGTCCCCAGACGCGGCGACAATTCGAAATTAATCTGTATTATTACCAGTTTGACGGAAAGATATGTCCTGTTCGGACGCTTCTCTGTGCCTCCTTCGTAGCTCCCGCCATTGGATGAATATTAACCCATTCATCATAGTTTATAAGTATGAATGGTTCCATTAGTATTATTGAGATTTTTAATAAAATTAAAATTAAACCAACATAAAAATGTCTAGACATATTCAAAAAATTAGTTCAATAATTTTTTATATTCTTATAAAAGTTAAGTATGAAGAAAATGGATATGCTCGCTAATGATCGGAGAATAAATTTACGTATTGGTAAAGTGGAACAGTCCAGAAATTCCCGAAGAATAATTTCTATCCGTATTTTCCAATTTCAGTAGAAAAATCAATATCGCATCAGACATGGTAAAGAGCTTTGTTATTTCTTTCATAAGTCTGCGATTACTATACATATACATGAAATAATCTTACTACATCAATTGAATAAACTTTTAAGTGTGCTCTCTTCGAGGAAATTTAAAATCAGTTGACTCCAGTGAGGATGTCAATACATAGTCAGACTCCGAGGAAAATTTTTATTTCTTGCCCTCTCAATAAATTCTCCCGGATAAAATTTCCATACATTTAGGATCATTCTATGGAAATTATATAAGCATATACAAGAAAAATAAGTACCTATTTCTTCGCAAATGCATTTCCGTACGTGAACCCGAAGGGAGAGCAGGAAGAAAAACAATAAATAGTTCTGAAACCGTCACACAGCACGCGATGGATACTTGAAAAATAGATTTGTGGCTTTCCTCTCGAACCTCATGAAGAGCTTCGTCCCCGTTACTTCAATTCCAGGCACCGTGGGAATCTATTTCCGTTACGAGAAAAATGTGAAACATCGTATCAGTGAAGGATGAGTGTCCGCGGTGGAAACATTGAGCGAGGGAAGGGGAACGAAACGGACTGTTGAGAGAACGAGAAAACAACGAGACAATAAACCTCGAGAAAACGAAATATCAGTACGGTACTTCTGCATTTCCATGCACCGGGTGTTCCAAAACGTTCAAATAAAGTAATTTAATTTATAAATGAGAAAGATTTCTCTTATCCGTCAGTCGTTGAGCACGACGAAAAACAATGAAGATTCGTTGGCGTCGTCAAGGAGAACAAGGCACGCTTCGATCAGACACATGCCAAAAATCAAATTTATTCTCTGAAAGTTTTGATATTTGAGCATGAGACTACTACAAGTAATCATCATCGATCGAGTTACATCGCAATATAATTTAAAAATTTTTTGTTGAAAATTCAATTGAGCACCGATGAACTCCTTCCACTGAAATAACGCTTTTTTCATGCATTTATAATGAATTTTTCAATAGGAAACGTCGCATTGACAGAGTCACCTCTTATATAATATTTGAACAAAATGTATGTTTATATATATTTATTGTGTATCACGATGCAACTTAACCCTTTAACGCCCAAAATCGACTCTGCACAAGTCCTCTGTTCGACGGGATTTTTCAGTATGAAATCGATACGGAAAAAAATCCTGAAATA
>JAPYYW010001061.1:0-35006 GCA_030522545.1 Cremastinae sp. A BG-2022a
ACCATTTTTTAAAATTTGAAGAAAATTTCTTTGTTAACGAGATAAGGAATGAAAAATATTCGAATCGATCGATCGACGATCACGCTTCGTTTGTCTCGCCAAAATTCCCTCTTACGAATTATTTTCACCAAAACGTTATATTTTTCTTCCCATATATTTGACCATTTTTTAAAATTGGAGGAAAATATTTTTGTTATCGAGATAAGGAATTAAAAATATTCGAATCGATCGATCGACGATCACGCTTCGTTTGCCTCGCGAAAACTCCCTTTTTACGAATTATTTTCACCAAAACGTTATATTTTTCTTCTCATATATTTGACCATTTTTTAAAATTGGAAGAAAATTTCTTTGTTATCGAGATAAGGAATGAAAAATATTCGAATCGATCGATCAACGATCGTTTGCCTCGCGAAAATTCTCCTTTATACGAATTATTTATACCAAAACTTTATTTTTCTTCCCATAAACCATTTTTATAAATTGGAAGAAAAATCGATCGATCAACGAACACGCTTCGTTTGCCTCGTGAAAATTCCCCTTTCCGAATTATTTTCACCAAAACGTTATTTTCTTCCCATATTTGACCAATTTTATAAATTGGAAGAAAATTTCTTTGTTATTGAGGTAAAGAATGAAAAATATTCGAATCGATCGAGCGATATTTTAAATAAAATTTTGATATTTCGTTCTCAAGCATATAAAAAAACTTTATGCCAAATTTGAAATCGTTTTACCGAATGGTTACCAAACTCCAAAGTTGCTGAAATTTAGTATTGCTCCTTATGGAGAGTAATTCAAAAATTTGCACTGAGTACAATTTTTAAAATATGAAAAATTCTTTTGAATTTTTTTTATGTATTCGTTGCAGTGTTCATTTTGTACAAACAGTAATTTCGAAACATTTAACTCAATTTTTTAACATTTAAATATAGAAACAATAAAAAAATGTTTAAGTTATTGTTAAAATACGCCCAAGATGACAATTGATAGTCAAACAAACTAATTTAACGCCAAGAATTTACTTTTTGCTGAGATTCTCTGTCCCATAAATCCTTAATGCTTGGGAAATTTAATTTAGATAATTTCTTCATTTTCGAATGGAGCATTTGAATCGATGAACATTGACTCGTCGTTTACCTCGTAAAAATCGTGCAACCACTACTTTTCTTACAAAAGATAAATTATGTTCGCTGGTCGATTATTTTTCCTTTTACTTGACGATTTGTACAGAGAGGAAGAACATTTTTTTCATTGTCGAGAAAAAAAAAAGAAAAGCATTCGAGTCGGGCTGGCGCGCGGGGAGTTGAGCTTTATTAAAATCGTTTGACCCTTCGTGCTTTGGTGTACGAATGTACACGTACGAAGAATCCAAGCGTTTGCGCGGCTTCGAGCTCGGTGCGTTCGCCTGAAGTAAGAATAGGGACGGGTGAAAAGGAACACATGTGTGACACTTCGACACCTAGATTGTTGTACTTTGACACTGCCCCCTGGCCCCGCAACCGAGAACTCTGACACACACGCACACCGTCGAACGTGGGCGTACACTTTGTAAAAAATGTATCGTTGCTCTTCGAGAAAAAGGGATTCAAAAATGTTTAAAGTCGGATTCTTCGTCAGTGAGAGAGAGAGAGATTATGAAAAAGTACGAAGAAATATGATTTCGCAAGATGCCGGTTCTCTGAAAAGAGAACTCTCCTTAATTCATCCTTTATTCAATCATTTATTCAATAGAAAAATCCTTTTAAGAAAATGATAGGGGCGATCGAGATTCGTCGAGGGCTCGTTCCAACTTTTATGACAATGGGTTGAATGGAACGCTAATATTCTGTCAACTAGGACAATGACGGTCATTTTTTATCATTTCAACATTTTCTTCTTTGTGTATATTTCAAAAGATCTAAGCTTTGAGCAGATGTAAAAAAATTGTTTTTTTTTTCAAAATTCTAGCATAGATTTCTTTAGAAATAATGACCAAAGTCACTCTAATTTTAAATATTTACACAGCAGAATTGTATTTTTTTTTTCGCTGTTGGATCAAAAGTTACGATCCAATTGCTCAATTAGGCAGAGTCTAAAAAGAATTTCGTTCAATTCTATGTATTTGTATATTCATACTTGGATACAGATTATTATATTAACTCGATAAAGACGCGAGGATGGAGAATCGGGCGATTCAACCTCGCTCGCAAATGATGTCGACGACGCTCAGCTCCATCTGCAAGGGTTCGAGACATCGGTGCATGGCGCTGCCCAGTATTTCGTCCAGCAAAAAATGTACGAGGCTGCGAGTATGGAGACAAAATTAGAGACTCATGCCCGAGATAATATCGTATAACGAAGTCGTTGTGAAAAACATTCGCGAGCAACTCACTTTTCATCGGTGACGAATCGCCACAGGTACAATTTGAGATAATGCGTGTCGACTTGGATCTGCTGAAGACCGTATTTGCTGAAAGTGCGAAGTCTAACGCACTCCAGGAACGTCTGCGTGAGGGAGAGAGAGAGAGAGAGAAAAGCGTTATTCGAAGAAGAAGCATGATGGACAGGACGAGAACGCCTGATAGGACGGTGAGGTATGCGCGTATCGTCAAGATCCAAAGTGGATAATGGAGCCAGCAATGACGAGGCTACTATTTTATCATCATTATTATTGCTTTGGCCCAGCTGCATCCAATACGGGAGGTACAGAGCTTGCAAAAAGTTATTCGAGCCTGGTATACGAAGAGACTGCGCGTACAATTGGGCCGATAAAAAGCCCCGGGCAGAGTTATTAATCGCATTACCTTCAAGCTTATTTTTATAATGCCGGTCAGTATGGAGGCCTTGTTGAACTGGACCGAGGAGAATATTTCGATCCGCTCGGAAAAGAGTTTGTGAATGTTCGACACGAGGGACGAGTCCAAGTGGCTGGACGTGTACGAGGACCAATTGGATCTGTATTGGTGACGCGACACGCTTACGCTGCAATCGAATAATCGTTCAGAGAGTGCTCGGATCCGAAATGAAAGTTAATGATTTTTAGACTTTCTTTTTTTCGAAAGAAATTCAACCTGTGGGTCCTCCTGCTGCTGTCGCTGCTTCTGTCCGCCTGAGCCTCGGTGTCGTCGTACAGGGCGGCGACCTGCGCCTCGATCGCCGTAATATCCTCAACGACGCGCTTCATGACGGCTCGCACGGTTCTCGGCTCGATCGTGTGGAGCCAGTCTCGCGTTTCGACTGATTTTCGAAGCATGCGCGACACCGAGAGTCCTTGGAGTCTCACGTAATGATTCAAAAGGTGATGAGCCGCTTTCTGGAAATTTTCACAAATCTCCGGCTCGGTCGTAAGCGTGAACTCGGGACTCGTGTGTTGTCCGACGTTGAAGGATTCGTCGGTCGTTGTCAGCTAGAACGCGTCGAGGATAGAAATTAGACGAGAATTGACCAATTTCTTTTTGAGCAACGAACGAAACACTCACGAGATAACGAACGCTGCTTTCCTTGAATTCCAGACACATTTTGCTCAGCAAAAGCAAAAGGGTGGGCGGAAATTTCGGAACGTCCGATCCCGTGGAAAATCCAGATACAGTTTCGATCAGATGATTCAGAAATCCGACGACGAGACCTTCTCGCACTTCGATCACGCCGAAGCTTTGGAGAAAATGAGGATTTTGGCTAAAGGATAAATCCGCTTGCAGGAATACCTGAAATTAATCAAACTGTAGTTCCTCTCTCTCGAAGCAACATTATTCAACTTACAGACAAATCCTGCAGGACTCCTTTGACTTTCTCGATCGTCGGCATCACGAGGAGTGCTTCGAGTTCCGCGAGACCCCCGTCTCCGCTGTTTCCCTTCTCGCCGTCTTGATTCACTCTCGTTGCGAGAGTATGTCGAACTCTCGCTAGAGTCTCGGTCAAGTGTTGCTTCAATGATTCCAAATGAGTACGACATTGTTTCCTTCCGGCGTTTATCGCCACTGTCGTTCCTCTTCTGAAGTACAAGAAAAAAAAATATAAAAAATATCAAGTCGAGCATTCTCCGATTGAAGAAGTTTTACTCAAAAAAAAAGATAAATAAATAAATGTAATCCTCACTTTATAAAATCAGTCGACGTGCACAAACTGTTTATCGCCTGAAGTCTCCGATGAAATCTGTCCAAAGCTCGTACAAGCAATGCCGTGTCCGAGACCTGATCGATTCTCTTCGTCACGAGCTCGAAATATTTGTTGACATTGCCAAGGACGAACGCGTCGAGTCGCTGAACCGCCTTCGCGTCGAATTCGTCGTTAAATTCGTTCTCATCCGTTGACGGTCTGTTGACGAACATATTTCTGTAGGAACCGACCACGAGACACAAATCGCCGATGAATCCCGAGCTGGCGACATCCATGAACTCGAGTACGTCATTCTCGCACATGTCTGTCAAAAGTTCCAGCTGGTCGGACAGCCGATTGTCCGCGTAATTCAAGAATTCTGCGCACAGCGAGTCCGCAGGTTCTTTCAATCTTAGCAAAAGATCCACGCTTTCTGCTAGCGACTTTGTCGTGGCGTCCCGTTTGTGAAATTCTTGTCTAAGCTTGGATTTCAGTTCTTCAGCTATGACCTCGCAGTCGCTCTGAATCCCCTTGAAAGATGGTAGGTTCCCATATTTGTTCAGTACTCTCTGAGCTCTCATGTAATCTTCGACTGCCTGACGAATAAAAGTCAATTGTACGAATTTTCTTTGCATTAATAAAGATGTAAATAAACAATTATCACGTACATGCAATTAATATATCTGGATTTTTTTGCTAATTCTTTCAAACCTGATTGAAATTTCCTCTGTTCATGAGACTTGTTAAATTTGTTGGCAATTTGAACAGAAATTCGAGCCTCTTCAGCAGAGCGTGCACGGACGACAGACGCGAGATTTTTTGTCTCGTTCTGTGCAGGGTAGATGAAATTTGCTCCGAAAAGGAAGTTATACTGTCCATGTTAGTTTCCAGCAAATCCAGACTGTCTTCCATCTGCCTGAAGTCACTCTTCATCTGTCATTCAAGATCAATACAATATTATGAATTCAATCGTGAAAAAAAAAATGTTTACAAAAATTTCTTTATCCGCACCTTTCTAATGGTGTCAGTGGCGGATATGAACTTGTTGTAATTTTCATAGACAAGAGTCTGCAACTCGGATTCGAGAATAGCTTTCGTGGCTACGATTCTGTCCATATCATCCATTATTTCTCGCAGTCGACATTCCTACGTAAAGTTAGTTTTAAAAAAATCAACGTCATCCATGAATAAACGAGATCAAAATTTATTTGGTCTTGCTCATTTTCTTACCGTGGCCAATTTATACCAGTACATGTCCGGATTAAAATTCGGGCCGTTTATGTCGTACGAATCTCCCTCGTTGGTTGACATTTTTTCAATTATTCAACTTTATTTTCTAATTTTTATAATATTGTATTTCGAAGAAACTTCGCTCCGTTATTTACACAGCTGTCGCAGCAAAGTGTCATTTCTGTCAATCGCACGAGTTGCAGAGGACGCTACGTATTTTGGCATTAGCTGCAAGCGCTCTCTTCGATCGATAAGATTAATTCCAGTGGCCTTGAAAAATTTGACGGTCTCAACGGAATTAGCCAATCACGTTGCACGCAGCGACAGGATCGAAAATCCTCATGTAGCTGATGATTCTCACGACGATACATCGTCCCTGGTGAAAATCAGCGTTGTTGCTCGGGTTCCGCGCTTGAAGCGTAAACTTCGCTTTATTTTCTGTTTTTATCTCGTTCCCAAGCGCGAAAACTCCAGCGGGAGAAGTGTGTCTGCAGTGTCGGTGCGCCGCGTGAAATGCTGATCTGAAGCAAGCGGAAATCCACGATAAACAGGTAAACATCAAGCATCATTAAAATATTCCCGTAAGATCCACCGAAACACGCCGTCTCGTGGGAGGACGAGTGGCGCTTTCGGGCAGACTAGCGGCCTTTTTTTGCCGAAAGAAAAAAAAGAAAAAAGCACGTTTGTTTGTGATGCGTAGTTGAGAGAGAAGCGTTGTCGAGGATCTCGCGGAGAATATAGTTGAGCGACGAGAGGAAGGTCGATACGTAGAGGATGAGCCCGTTGAACAGAGGACCGCTTCTCGGTCCGAGAATGCCACCGGTCGGCATGCGTCCCCCGCCCCCGCGTTTTGGCGGGAGGCTGCCGATGCCGGGTATGCCACCCCGCATGCCACCGCCGCCGCCGATGGGCCCGATGTTCGGACCGATGCGCCAGAGGATGATGCCTCCCCGGCCGGGTCCCATGCGCCCCGGAGGCCCGCCGCCACCGCCCCTCTTCGGACCCCGAGGACGCGGAGTTCCCCCCCTCATGCCGCCGATTATGGGACCCCGGGTAATGGGTCCCAGAGGGCCGATTATCAGACCCGGACCCAGGGGACTGCTCCCGCCTCAGGGTTTGCCTCACATGAGACCCAGATTCCCCATTGGCAACGGCAATGTCAAAATTAAGGCCATGATCAACACCAAGAAAGTCAGCAAGCTCGAGGTTACTTGAATATCCAAACAATTGACATTTTTTTTTGTTTTGTTTCTTGAAGCAAAGCTTTGCATTTTTTTCAAATGTCGAAAATTAATCTCTCTTGCAGGAGCTTGAACTAAAAAAGCCCTGGATGACGGACGAGATTCGCAACGAGATACAGAAAAAGAACAAACTTTACGCCAAAGCAAAGAAGAACAAAGATGCCAAAGAGTGGGAGGAGTTCAAGGACTTGAGGAACAAAGTAACGAGAATGATCAGAGATGCAAAAAATGAGTACATGGCTAAAAATCCGGAACAGGTTTGTGCTAAAAAAACATTAACGGAATAAGCGTCGCCCTCGAATTTTTTTCAATTTTTTATTCTTGCATATTTGTGTGATTATTTGTAACTTGAGATATTTTTTGATGAGGGAAAAGTAGGTAAGTAGCGAAACAGCTTTTGTCGGCTAACAATTACCGGTGACACGTATATCCGCTCAGTTCTGAACGATCCGCAACCTCTGTCCTACAAATGTGCATCTCATTAAATTTCCTGAGTGCCTCTTCCATCCCAAACAACTAGGTCGATATAAATATCAGATTTTTAATTTAAAAAAAAAATACAGTTGTGACGAATCATTAGCACAAAGTTTTAAAAATTGATAAATTCGATGTTGTTGAATTTGATAAGAAAACGAGATAAAATGGAGTTCTCTGTGAACCGAATTGACTGAATTTCGTAAAATAATGTCGAATCTCGTTTGGTTTTGAATTTGTTTAATTGTTGTGTCTGTTAATCGAAACGCTGGTTGATGGGTTACTTTGGTTGCAGGGTGGTCAGAAAACAGAAAACAAAGATAATACAATTGATTCCACGTGTGTTCAGGAAACTGAGAATCCTGTGAAAAGTGAGAATACGGGAAGTACCAAGAATAGTACTGAGAATACCGAAATCACAGAGAGAAATGAAAGCAACGGTAGCGGCAATGCGCCCGATAATACTGAGAATATTGGGCTTAAGGAGGAGACTCAGCCTTCCAGCAAACAGGCTCAGTCTTAAAGCTTCAGGCTACTCCCTCCTCTCCGAAGTAAATTGCATATTTTCAATCAAACGCAACCAACGACACTGTTTTTTTTTCTTATCTTGTAACTCGATAGTATTGATCTCTTGTGTCTTTATTTTTTTCCTCTATATTTTTTTTTTCATTTCTCAATGTATTTTTTAGTATTTGCGAATTATAATGTAACGATGTCGTGCCCCATTGTGCCAATGCGGGCTTTTTTTCTGGTCCCTTCAGGAGCCATATGTAAAAATGCCTACATAAATAATTGTCAATACAGAATTACTTTCTGTGGTAGAGAGCGAAAATTCGCGCAATGCAAGAATCAATTTGAAACAAAAAGAAAACAAAAAAAAATACGAAAATGATAGATTTCTCGATTTTCTGCAAGTTACGTTGTTTCCCATGATCAACTGTAAAGTTTTAATATCGATTGTATGACAAGCTCGCATACAGACAAAAATACGAATACAAACGTCAAAAAATTAAGAGTACATTGTTAAAAGACTGGTATTTATCGTTGTTGAGCAAAACCTTCTAAAAGTTTTTCATTTGACGACGCTCTTTTTCTCTTTCTGATCAACGTACACAGTGTGCTTTGTGCCGTAACATTCCTCATCGGTACTTATAGTTTATTGGACTGTATAGTGTTCGAATCAATTTGTCAATAATCTAGTTTTATTTAACGAATACACGAAGTAGCTTTAAAAACCTATTAATTCGTGACCCAGTTTTCTCTCACGCTTATCCCATTACACTTTCTCATCGCTACACCTTCTTATACACACTTTTACAAACACCTTTTTCTCTCACACTCAAACTATTTCTCTATTTATCTCTTTCTCTTTTTTATTTAAATCAACGATTGTGCCGATCTTTATGCTCGTACGTACCCTTGCATCAACGGAATCCGAAATGATAACGAAACGGAACATAAATAACATAAAGAGTAACATAAATAAAAGAAGATCATAAATTTGTATCTAAAATTCATATTGAAAAAATAAATAATATTTCTACAAGTTCTAAGCTTGGTGTCTTATTTTGTTTGTTCATTGATAACCGATTGACGGGTTGAGAGAAAAATTTCAGCGACGATTTTTTCATTTTGTACCTTAGCGAAGGAATTATTTAGAAATCAGAATGCTTTGATGTTTTTAAGTGAAAAGCCTTCGAACGTACAAGCGTGCTTTCATTTTTTTCTCGCTTGTTTGACATGTTGTATATAGAATTTAGAGATAGAAAATACTTTTCAAAATTTTCTTAAACTATGAAGTATTCAAGAGAAACTTTTTAAAGTTGAGAATCTGGAATGTGAAAGTATTTAAAAAAAAATACTGATATCAGAACGATACGAGAGACTTGATTTATTTTCTCTGGAGCAACGATCCTTAAGAACTTGTAGCAAGTTTCACTCTCAGTTGACGTAACTTGTGAAGAGTGCACGTTATTATATAATTAGAGTATCGACCAAAAAATGATCCCCAAATAAAATCCAATTAGCCCGTCGACAGTTGAGGATTCCATTGAACGAAGCTGTCCCTTGTGACGAAGAAAATGTCGTGAGAGTAACGAAAGAATTTCAAGCAAACGTTTTTAGGCGATTGAGTACGAAGACGACGATGATGAGCCGTATGACCGGAGAGACGAGTACTATACGAGCTCCGAAGAAGACAGCGGGTCACGCTATTGCGAGGCTTGCGATCGTGAATTCGAGACGGCCCATTTGCTATGGAGACACGTCGAGACCCACAGAATTTGCAGTATCGACGACTGTACTTTTGCCGCGCATCCCAAGCTCGTTGAGAAACACATCAAGATGCAACACTGCACCGGATATTATGACAAAATGAAAAACATTTCCACGCCCGAGGACATTCAGAGATGGATCCTCGACAGAAAAAAGTGAGTTAATTTTTTCAAACATTCAATATATTATCAATTTTCATTTGCATACATTTTTTTTTTTCGTAAAAGAAAATATCCGACAAAATCCAACGTCGAACGGAAGAGAGCCGAGGAAATCGAGAAAAGAGAAAGAGGAGAGATCATCGAGAGGCAAGTGTCGAAGAAACGTCCGGAGAAAAATTCACGCGAGAAGAAGAAGCGAACTCGAAGGCGCAGGTACCAAGATTCGAAATTTAAGGAAGAATCGAGAGTTGAGTTCTACAGAGGTTTGCTACCTTTTGCCGGAACTGGTGAGTTTGCCTGTCTCTTGTAAAACATAAATCTTTGCATATTTAAAAACTTTGAAAATAGAACACAATTTTTTCAGCCAACTTGCGAAAAGATGAGAACGAGGAAGAGACGAGAGACGAGGACGAAGAAATGAGAGAAAAAAGTTCAGACCTGTGGAACTTTTCCGACGATGACGACATCGATTCTCTTAGATACAGCAACGAATTTTCTCAGTCGAAGACAGAGTCCTCAGAAGTTCCTGTCAAGATGGAAAATCAATCCGGCTTGGCGAGTTTGATCGCGAATTATGGTACTGATTCCGAAGGTCAGTGTTTCATTTGTTTCCTTTTTACGAGTCATCAAATAATGATCTTCACGTACAAAAAATTATTCACGCGTAGATGAGGCTCCAGAGGAAATTCCAATAAAAAAGATGAAATTGGAAAATCCACTGGACAATGTTCCGCCGCAAGAATCTTCTATCAAACCCGTCATAATCGAGCAATCGCCTTCTTCGGCTGTTTCGAACGTACCTTCGGAAAAACAAGAAATTTCAAAGCCGGCTAAGGATAAACCAAAGTCAAAACAAAACGCAGTAACGAGTCATAACCAAAAAAGTAAAGAAAAGCAACCTTACAATAATAAAAGCTGTATGTTACTGCAAAAGTTGTTGGCACGTTCGATTCAACACGAAAGAAATCTCATATGTCAGTGTATCAAGTACATTGCGGATAACAACTTTTTGGACAGTCCAGCGAAAACGTGAATTTTTTCCTAAACATTATTATTGTAAAAAGAGATTTTTGTTTTTTTTTAAATTTGTTTATTAAATCAGATTTATTGTACAAATTTTTGTATTTGTAATTCAAGATCATCCTTTTGAGAATCGTTTTCTCTTCTTACTGCTGTTTTTCCTCTCATGGCTTGAAATCTCGAGAGCAGCATCGTCCATCGACAAATTCACCTTTTTCTCACCGCTCTTTATCGAGATGAGGGACTTGCTGGAATTACTCTTGAGAACGTTATTCCAATCCTCGTCGGTTCCTTTTATCGCGTACTGATCGAGATTTTCTTTCTTCAGTCTTGCCAGCTCAGCGGTCTGCTTAGCTTTGAGTTCCTAGAAAAATATTTCATTTTAATCAGCAATATTGTTTCATCTCCCAAACGTTTGACAACAGCACCAAGTATTACGAACCTTGGCCGCAGCTTCTAATTCAGCATTCAAGCTCTTTCCCTTTTCCGCATCAACGTGGATATCGTCGTTTTCTCTTTCGGTTATCATCATAGTGCTCTCGACGTACTCCTCCGCGATACTGTTCAATAATTGCATGGATTTACGTATAATCCGGTTGAATAAGCCGAGCAACTGCGACGATGGCAAACCGAGTTCTTCTGCGAGCTTGTCTACAGTTTTGTGTTGAAGGCCTAATCCCAGGAGAATCGCCTGTAAGTGAAAGAAATTTAGCGTTAAAGTTTAAAGTTGAATTTAAAAAATTTTCAAGTTAAATGTACTAACCGCTTGCACGGGTGAAAAATGTGTGTCTCCCATCAAATTCAGAAAATACAATCGTGCGAGTGGAGGCAATAGATCCATGATCAAGTGATAATCGGCCATGTTATTGCTGTACATTCCCAAACGTTTTATGTCGTATGGAGTGAAAAAAGCATCTAGGATTTCCTTTTTAATAACTGAATTTTTAAGATTTATATTAGGACTTTAAACGAGTTTATGGTATTTATAATAATGATAAAAACATCTTAAATTATTCGAACCTTCGTTCGAAGACTTGACCGCTTTGTTCGTGAGTAATCCGAGCGCTAAGGATGGCGAGTACGCGTTGAACGAATACGACAGGAGCGTTATGAATCTTCGTCGGAAATCTTTCCAGTAGGCCTCGATCCAGCTAAAATTTTTTTCCTCGTCTGAAGCGATTTTGCACAGCATTATGCACGAATGCTCCCCCGTAATGTCATTTGCAGTTTGTCTGGATTAAAATACAATTCATAATATTTCAATACTTTTGCAATGAAAATACTTTATCAAGAAATAATTTTAATAAAAAATTCAACAAACCTGAGGTAAACTGGGACAAAACCGGATCGTTTCCAGAATTTCAAGAGCGATTCAGTCAGGCCAAAAGAAACGCCAAGGTAATCCAAGTTTTCGGGTCGTCTCTCGTTTAACTTGAGCAGCAACGGTGGTAGCGATGCTCTTGGTTCTAGAAAAACGACATCGCAAATTTTATATGGAATTTAATTGAACAAAAGAGAAATTGGGATTTCTTACCGATCGTTTCTTCGAGAAGATCGACGTTTTCGTCCCCAACTCGCGAAATCTCCGTCATCTCGACTTCGTCGCTTTTCTCGTCGAGGTTTGGAATTTTCATTTCGTAGTATTGTTTGAGCAGCTCGAGAGCTCTGCTTCCGTAGCCCATCTGAAAGTTCGTAATCGTTAGTAAAAGGAAAAAAAAGCGAGAAAAATGTTTTTTTCGCATTAAATAAGAAATATCTTACTCCGTGGTAATCCGGATGTGTCGCTATTCGAACGATTCTCGCGCCAGCGAGCCGTGGAAAATCGTTGTCCTGATACTGCTGCGCTATCGTCCAGGGTATGAGATCGCCCGCGGCTCTTCGACCTCGCCCCAGTCCGTCGGCTATCGTCGTTTTGCTCACCTCACCTTCCAGACAAACTTGTATAACGACCAATATTTCCGGCAGGCTTTTCCTGTTCGGGTCCACAGGCCCGAACAGGCAGAAAAGATGATGAGCCGGCGCGTCTGACATCATCTGAAGATCGTTCGGACTGTTCTGCAAGAAGAAATAACCAAAAAATTCACTTCTCTTCATATTACCTTGTAACAATGGAAATAGAAGGAGAGAATCGGTGAAAATCGTACTTTGTAATGAGACGCGACGTAGAGGGCTACGAGTCTCTGAAGAAACAACTCGGACGCTTTGTGATACGAGAACAGAGTGTCTCTATTTATGTAATACAGTTGACAGGTGTCCGGAGGTGGACAACCCGACAAAATAGGCGCGTGGGTCATGGCGTCGAGGCAGAGCAGGTTCGTGAGCCATTCCTCCACGGAATCGCCAGGCTTGTAACGAATCGATTCCTCCAGGGTGAGCTCGTAGAGTTGTCGACCGAGGATCGATTTCTCCGTCTTTTTGTCCTTGTCGTGCGTGTTCGGAGTTGCCGTCTGAGATCTCAACTGTTGGAGCAACTTGAGCGAGAGCGAGCGACCCGTGCCTTCGTACCCGTTTATCGTCGAGGAGAGAAAAACGAGATAAGGGCCGAGCATCGCTTTCACGTACGGCAACGGAATCGCGGCGGCTTCGTCGATAACGAGCAGCTCCGCTTGACTCAGCTTGTGCACGTCGGTTGGGTGGATGTACTGAATCGTCTGCCTGTGATCCCGAAAAACATTCACTCGAACCGTCGCCTTGTTGAATTCTGGATTGGTCGATTGCACGAGACCGTAGTCGAGATGTTCCTGATAAGCGAGAGCGTCGAATCCTGCAGCACGTTTTTTAAAATTCAATTTTATAAATTATTTTATATATTTGGGGTAATAAATGCATTATCACAAAGACAAACTTAAGAAATATCAGGAATATAATTTTTACCAAAATTAAATTTACCTTTAAAAATGAACTCGAACAAGGTATTTAAATTTTCCGGACTTGGACTCGAGATGTAAATATTGGAGTATCCAAATGCGACAGCTCCGGCGATCGCAAGCCCAAGCGTCGCCGATTTACCGCGACCTCTGGACGCCGTCAAAGAGACGGTGGACCTCAGTGTCTTTTCTGATATCGTTTCGATGAATTTTAACAGTGCTTTTGCCTGATCGACAGTTTTGCAGCAATTGATGAGCGAGGAAACCGGTTGAGTATCCTGCAAACTCTCTTTCAGAGCTTCCAACTCTGCCTGCTCTTCACTCGTCTCTGTACTCTTGGGTAGGGGCTCTATTTTCAAATTTTGCGACGAGATGGGGAGAACTCGCAGTTGATCGTCCACGACAAGGCATCGATCGCACGAGGCCAGAGACAACAAAAATCTCTCGTTGAATCTGCAAACTACATCCTGACAAAGAATAAGAACATTTTTTTTTGATTGATCATTTGGTGAAGGAATAGGAAAATTAGAAACAATACCTGATGAGCCTCTGTCCTAAAACGTTGATGAACGTCCATGCTCATTGTGTACAACTGTTTCAAAGAATTAATTGATTGCAGAAGGAGAATAATTACTCCTCCACCTTCCACAGTTTCTATGGTACGAGCCAAAAGATTGGGAGTGAGAGCTTCAAAATCCTGGTTATTAAAACAAAATTTTATCAATTGTAAATAATTAATTACTTCTCTTTATGATCAAAAAGCTGTTATTCAGTTCACAATTATCTTTTTACCTGAAGAACGCACATTCCGTACGTGTTTCCAAGTATTTTGTGGGTTTCATTGTAATAGCAGTATCTGATGTTTGTTGAGACCACAAAAAGCTCAAAAGGATCATCCTCGTTTACGTCGAGTTTTCCAGATTTCACTTTCTTCTGAATGGACTTCATGCGCTTCTTGCGGTGACTGCTGAATCCCAGCTCTTTTTTGTAACACCAAAGTACCGATGGTCTTGCCTTCACGACTGATTTTGAGAGCATGTGATGAAGGAGAACAACCTGGAATAAATCGTCTCTTAAAATGCATTCACGTAGAATAGCATCAACTTATATAATTTATCGAATTTATGAATTCTTATTGATTTGTCAATAAAGTAAATAAGGTTTACCTGGTCCCTCGCTTTCTCGCCAATGACGATGAACATCGTTCTGTGTCCGGAAATAACTCCATTTTCGATCAAAACCCGTATTCGATTGTCTATCTTCTTCCTGACCATTTTAAGAGAAATAAAATCGATAATTAACGATCGCAAGTATATTTTATCACCCGAGCAAAGTGGTTTTTCAATCGAACGAAGTTTAAGGTTACAATTCACGAGCACGTGTGCGATGACGGTGGCTCGACCCGTGTCAGAAACCGCAATCAGAAGTATATATTTGGTAAAATAACACAGGGTGTCTCCAAAATATCATCCTAATTGCTTCTAATGGATTTTACAGTTAAAAGCCTACTGCAGGTTCATTGAAAAAAATAAAAATAAAAGCTTGCGAACGCAATAATTGAAAATTGTTTTTGAAGTGGAGAAAATTATGTAGCTTTTGCTTATTTTCGGGAAAACGTAAATCTATTAATCGATCGTTCGTCTTGCGTACGATTTGAGATAACGAGGAGAATTTTATTTCACGGACTCCCTGTATATAAAATGTGGCTGTCACCTTTCGGAGCGTGTTGTACTTGTACACACATTGGCGATCCGCGCAAAATGGGACGTTTAGATTATCCCGAGTGTGCCGCAATCGGTGACATTATGACAGTTTAAATACGAAAATTGATGATTGTCCGGAGTCATTCGGTAATCGTGGCTTCGCTCGCGAACTCCTGAGCCGCGCTCATACGCGCCAGTGCAAAAGAGTCCGAAGATTTCTTTTTGTTTGGTGCGTGCACGGAGACGAGGACACAACAATTGCGAAGGTTATAACTGCAGTACGATCGAGAGCTAATAATAAACTTGCCGAGAGAAACGCGCTCGACATCCTCTCGTACACAATATGCTCGCGAACCGTAAAAATACAATTTTTGACAACGTTTCAAGCATTCCTTAAATCGCTCATATTGCGTTTTACAACTCCTCGAATCATTTGAATTTCTCCTCATTCCGTTTTAACACTCGTTCGAGCGTGAATCATTAAAAAATAAAAAAAAGTAGACAAAGTTCTCCTTTGTACCAAGTAAAACTTTCTGTATCCTTTGTTTGCGACTTCGCTTATATGGAAGAATAACGTCAACGCTACGTTTCTCGTTCATTTCTCAGAAAAAGTAGTACATTTTCAAATTCAGTACAAATTCGAGTGTCTCTGAGCTTGGATCTTACATTTTCTAAATAATAACGAAATAACAGATTCTCAGATCATTTTATGCATCATTTTTACTCACAAGTCACATGTAAATAAATATTGATTATAATTTACTTTTTTTTTATCAGCCTGTTCGTACTTCAATGAAATTTTAAAATGTGGAAGGCGACCAGCGAGATGGATCACCTTTTCAACGATATCGTCAAGGAGGCTGAGTTTTCCGTGCCAGGGGCAAAATTCTCATTCATGATTCGAACTCGTCTGGAGAATTACAAGAGAAGCATTCGCAAGCAGATTGTGAGCCGCGTAAAAGATGAATGCGCCCCTCTGTTTTTGGCTGCCAAGAGAGGAAATGTTGAAATTGTTGAATATCTGATCACAATGTGCGACGCGGACTTCGAACAGCGGGGTCTCTACAAGGTAACGCACGACAATTCCGTTCACTGGGTCACTCCGCTCTGGTGCGCAGCTGCAGCTGGGAAATTAGCTGTTATCAAGTGTCTCATTAGCCACGGAGCTGAAGTCAATGCTGTCTCGGATTCTGGCTCCACGCCTGTCAGATCTGCTTGCTACATGACCCACCTTGGTAATCAATTATTTTTGTTGTCTCTAGAACATGCTCTCAATTTCTAGGTCAGAAATCAGGGTCTCGATTGCTTAGATTGCTGTATCAACAGTGTCGTAATTTGATTATAATTGCACTCAACACTCTATTGCATTTGTATTTAAAAAGAACAATGTTTTTTTTAATCATTCAGAATTCCAACTCGATTTTTGCACCATTTACTTTGTTTTTTAATAAAACTAAATTGATCCAGAGAACAATCATAATTGTTTCACGAATTTTTCTTTCAAGCAGAGGTGGAAGTAGGTGGAAAATTTACAAATAAATAGTTGGAGTTGTTGGAAAATCTAAAAAATATCATAAATTTTCAGGATGCATTTTGGACAGCTTTCAAAAATGTTTCTGGCTAAATAGCAAATGTTTTGATTTCAGATATTGTGAAATACCTTGTGGAACACGGTGCAGATATTTTCCAAGCGAATTACAATGGTGGTACTTGTTTGATAAATTCTATTCAAAGCGTCGAGCTCTGCACCTTTTTGTTGAAACACGGGGCTGACGTGAACGCCAAAGATGTCCAAAACAAGACTCCGTTGCATTACGCTATTCAAGAGCATAGATTCGAGACTATGAAGCTTTTGTTGAACAACAACGCTGATCCCCACATGAAATCACGTCACGGCGACGATGCGCTTCAAACCGCTTGTCTGAAAGGAGCGACGCAGATTTTCGATTATTTAGGTGTGTCGATATTGTTTCAAAATAAATATATTTATGTCTGTTCGATTATTTTCGCATTTATTTCAAATAAATTTGCATTTTCGTGTTTTTTTTTCTCATTTCAGTGGACAACGTATCGTACTCGCAGGAGAGATTGGCTAACGCGAACGAACTTATGGGCTCGACGTTCTTCGACGAGCACAACGACACGCAAACCGCTCTCAAGTACTGGCGAAAGGCGATGGCCATTCGAAATGCGAATACGATCGATGGCAATCCATTACCAAAAAGGCCAGTTATGCCCAAATGCGATTGTTATCATTACGCTACCGAGTTCACGACCCTCGACGAGTTAAATGCGATCGCACTCGATTTGGACGCCATCCGAATACAGAGTCTTCTCATATGTGAAAGAATATTGGGCGAACATCACAAAGACACGCTTTTCCGACTGATGTACAGAGGAGCATCGTACGCCAGTGGGCTGAGGTGCGTTTCAACACTGAATTTCGTTTTTTTCACACATTTTTTCCGTTTGAGGCGAATAAGTATTCTTGGACTTATTTCAGATACCAGTATTGCATCGATCTCTGGAGACGAACACTTGAAATTCGCTCCGCTAAATTTTCGGTATGTCTAAATATTTATTTTTGCAGAGAAAAATTGTAATTTTCATTTGTTTTTTTAATGCATTTTTTTGGTAGATTTTGTACACAGACACCTGCTTCACCGCTCAAGCCATCGTTCGCATAATGATCGACTTGTACGAGCAAAAGCTCCAAGTCGGAGAGCACAATCGTGACAAGGAGGAGCCCCGATTCTCCGACGTCGTCGCGGTCTTCAAACTGTTAACTGCTCAACTCGGGCCGGCTCGAAAACTGCTTGAGGTATGCAAATCCCCATCGTTCGCAAAAAAATCGTACTCAAAGCCTTAAAATAAAAAAAAGTTACAGAAACGACCAGTGTACAAGCGTCAGTGCGACAGCTACGATAAAATTCTCAAATGTGTGACGCATCTCATATATTTGCTGGTAAAGACGGGAAAGAGCACGGAGGAGCAGGCGGAAACGAGACGACTCGTTCACCATTTAGTCAAGCAAAATCCAAGATCTGCCTCGACCGAGGACACGCTTCTGCACCTTTGCGTTTCGACCCTGAATACGATCAACGCGGCTTACTTCCTCGTCAAAGAAGTCCGGGTGAGCTTTCTTACTGTTTTCAACAAATAAAGATATCGATGCGCAAAAAAAAAAAACTTCTTTTTTGAGATGAAAAGCGAATCGTTTCGTCTTTTAGATTATTTTTCCGCATCTCGGAGTCGTTAAATTGTTACTTGAGTGCGGAGCTGCCGTGAACGCGAGGAACGAATCGCGGTCGACGCCTCTCCATGTCGCGAGCAATGCTTACAATTTTTCCAATTCGGTGAGCTCAATAAATTCATACATTAGGCATAAAAATGTAATACAGTAGATTGAACGTAGTGTTACTTTTACTTTCAGTTAATCGAATTGTTGCTCGAGCACGGTGCTCACTTGGATATCCCGAACAAAGTGGGCAATAGTCCAGCTCAATTGATATCCTCGAATCCTCACAATACCGTGAATCTTCTTAATTACATGACACTTCGTTGTCACGCAGCCCAAGCGATATTCAAGTATGGAATAAAATGCGACGAACTACCAGCGACGCTTCACCAGTTTCTCGAATTTCATCGAGCGTAAATAACGATCCAGTGAAACAAATTATTTGTTAATTATTGTAATATAGTTATAAATTGATATGTAAATATTAGTGAGCTATATATTCGCGACTGCCTATAATTAAATTGTACATCCTTGCCGAATTTCAAATGCGCAGGCTAGAGAATTCGTGCGAAAAGTAATCGTTATAACAAGCAAAAAAAATTATTTATTCGATGTATCGTTCTCTCAATTGCCTGGAAACAATGCTCGTCGTTTATCAATTGAGCAATATTAACGGTAGATTATACAATTTTTTCGAAAACTGTGAAAATGTTGAAACACGTGAATACGAACCGTCCGTAAAATACAAAAAATTACATTATAGAGCGAACAGTCGCGAACACAGAAATACGCAGCATCACGACTGAGCCGTTGTGATATCAGACTTATCACGTAATGATTATTAACACGATCATATCGAATGTTTTGTTGCTACTTCACTCGTGGAGCATGTGCTCGAAATGTCAGCGATAAGAGTCTCGAAACTGAGACGATCATTCATTAAGTCTTACGTATGGAGGATATTATTTCTTATCTAGATATTAAAAATATATTTATACCACATAAATACTTAACATAAAGATTAAATTATTTCACTGTCTACAAAGTTACGAGACATTATTTTAGATTCGTTTTTTTCTCTGCTCTACAATTGTTTTTAAAGTCGAGAGGAGAATGATTATCACACGTAAGTCGTTGGAACAGAGAAGAAAATTCTTCGAGACATTGATACAAGTCAGGCAACAATTGTTCAAATCCTCGAGTATTTATAAGAATTGAGCAATTTTCTTATTCTGCGTTTTCGTCGTTTACAGAAAAAGACGAAAGGAGAGTACAGTCAGTATGAGCAGAGAGCACGCGGTGATCGCGAAGGCACCGTTTTTCTTCACCTTCGTGTAGGAATCGACGACGTGGATCTTCCAGCCCATATTCGCGTGAGTAAACGAATTGTAATAAACAATGTCGGGCCAACTGGAGTTCGGGGTTACTTCGAGTATTCCCGGATCTCCGGAATCGCATACACTGATCAAAGTTCTGTTGAATTTTTTAAAGGAAGGAAAATCGTCGTCCAGTCTTCTATCTCGACCGTCGTGCTTGCTCAGACACAGGGGCCCAACTGGAAAGAAGAATTATTTTTCATACAGAGATGAGTTTCGAATTGAGGGAAATGGAGAAAAAAAAATACGCATACGAACCAGCTGTGGGTCTTGGTCGACCTCGCCTCGTGAATTCTACACCAGCCAGGACTCTGACCTTGCTCTGGCCAATGTCGCTCAGTCTGTCGTAACCACCGTGCGGCTCGTCGGTTATTATCAGCGGGTGATAAAAATTGGCACTGTGAGGATTGTTTCCACCGCGCACGTGAAAATTGTAGGTCAGGCCTCGACGAAGGTACAGTTCGGGGATGAGCAGTCCGTTTATGTACCAGGCGTAGCCAGTTGTTGTCATGCCTTTAAAAATCCCAATTAGATTAAATTGTGGGATAATTATTGAAAGAACGACAAAAAGATGTCGAGGAGATTCTTGAGCACCTGTTATTCCCTGGTAGCCTCTTTTTCCTCCCGAAGGTCCGATCGTTGCTTCGAAAGTTCTTATACTTCTGTCAAATATGTCTGACTTTTCCCAGATTTCTCTCAACATATTGTTGTTCTCTGTAAAATCCATACACGTATTTTCCGGCTCGTTTCGGTTCAACTCCAGCCTGAGATTTCCCTTTGGATAAAAGTCGTGAAAATTTGGCTCCTTCCTCTCATCCAGTCTTCCCAGAGCCCAAATTACGTACACGGGTCTGTCAGTCGGATATTCTTTGTCTCCGGAATCAGCTAAACATTTTTTTATTTCTCATTTTTTTCAATTGCCCGTGTAGGTATTGGTTAGATTATTTTTCACTTACAGGAAATTAAAGTCCGTCTGTACGTTATAATGTTCATTCCATTCTCCCGTACCGCCGTGAACAATTGATTGCTGTCCTGTCCACCGACGAGCTCATCCTTGCAAACTCCTCTGTATTGACCCAATATTTTTCCACACTGATAACGAAAAAAAATTTAATTACATTACATCGAATTAAATCAGAATATTAAAAAATTGAATCATCAGTTTTTTACATTTTCGAGCAACAACTCGTAAATGTACAACATTTTGCAGCTTTGTTAGGCAAATACTTCGTATAACTTTGCATAATGCGCTCTATTCCAATGAATCGATTAGAAGCCTCATGTCTTTTTTAATATAGGAAAAAGATAGATAATAATTGTAGATGTTAAACTCACCGGAGCTTTGGCCGTGATATTGTAATCGGTTGCAAATCCTCGAGCGCCCTCCATATAAGCTATCGCAACATCAGCACCCTCCATTTGACTTTTTTCTTCGGAACCGGACAATCCGAAAGCCATGTACTCGTTCTCATCTGCTCGAAATGTCAAATCGATTTATCTCTTACAATTTTTAAAATTTTCATTAAAATGCTAAACAAGTTTTACTACAATATCTTTTTACTGAGAAAATATCCTCACCAACTTGTCCAGCAAGCTGAATTGTTATTTGGGGTCCAAATATTTCCCAAGCAACTTGATATTTTTTGTGGAGTTGAACGCAATTTGGCAAACTTTGCGAATGCTTTAGTACCTGACAAAAAAATATTATTTTTTTCTTCAAAAAAATAATGAACGTATACTTATTTTAATTATATAAAATAATTTGGTTCTAAACTTTTTTATCAAATTTGGTGAAATTAATAGCGAATTTTACGATTGTATAACAAATCAATCTTACTTTGACCAGAGACGGAGGAACGTTCAATCCATCGGGAATAATCGCTGAGCCGTAATTAGATTTAGTTGCTACATCGAAAATACTTAGCCAGTCGATATCGAAGACTGTCATTTCTCCAGGGAGCTGAATAACGACGTCTTCGCCCTTGTATTGCCGAAGTGGATCCAAACTGCAATATAAGATAGCATTGAAAATATTCTTCTACATTTTGAGGTAAAAAATTAAATACTCGATAAAATTAATTAATTTTTTTTTTCCTCACTAGCCATACTCGTCCGGAACTTTGCTCCCCTTGCTCGAAGGCTGAGGGCCTGGACCGACCCAGAAATACGTATCAGTGCCTTGGCCATTATAAACAAAATCCTGTATCTTTATCGTCTTGGCATCGAGAATAATTATCGAAGATGAATCGACGTCGTGGGAACGTCTCGTCAGCCCTGAGATTTTTTGAGGGGCTGGAGGATCGAATTCTTCCGGAATGTAGACGTCTCCGAAAGTATTCTACAAATGAAAAAAATCATGTAACTATTCGATCTATTTTTTTAAACAGTTTTTTAAAAATATACTTAATTTTCGATGTATTTATTTAGCTATATTTTCTTTTGTGCAATTTACCTGGCTGGTGAGATCGTAAACAGCGAACCATTTAATTTCAGTTATTTTCTTATTGTCAGGCAAGGTCAACGTGAAGTCCTTGTTGAAGTAACGATCAAGAAGATTCGTCCTGTAACGTCGACAAAAAATCGAACCCTGAACGAGGATATTTTTTAAGATTAAAAAACGTGACTCACGTTCCAAACTCGTCCGGAATAATAAAACCTTGAGGACCCGGACGGTTCGTTGGACCCGCCCAGAAGAAAGTGTCGGCCCCAGTCCCATCGTAACTGAAGGAAGTCAGGAGCAGCGTAAATTCGTCAACCGCGTAAACATCACCGGAAACCTGATGATGATAAGCGTTCAATTTTCCCAAGTATTTTCCTCTATACTCTTCCTTTTCTTCCTGGCACTTTCCTAAATATCGCAAAAGTAAAAGTGTGACAGAGAAAAAGCCTGGTCAGTTCAATGCATAGATTTTTGACGAAAAATTACAAAATTTTCAAAATGCCTTTTTTTAAATGGTATTCCTATTGAACAAAATTCACACGATCTGGTGATTTCAATGCGTGGATCGTAAAATCATCGTCTGTCAGATTTTAAACTATTTTAATGATCGTGCAAAAGAATATTATGATAAATTTAATAATTAGATTTTAATTTGATTTTAATTTCATAATTCGATAATTACAAACAGGTGTTGAACGATCGCTATAACGATTGCCATCTGTTCATCGTTTATGTGTACTATATGTATATTTTTTCGATTTATTTACCATAGCGAAGACACAGCGCGATGAGAACAGTCACGGTCAAAGTGCTAGTTCGGTCTGTCGCACTCGCTCCGCGAGCCATTTTCTTCACGATCCTCGTCTAAAAAATCGATCGCGACGAGATCATCGTTCGCGCAGACTGGATGGCGAGTGTCGCGGAAGGGTGCAGTTTCACGATTTCTAACGCGGCCGAAAAAAAGTATAATGTTTGGAACTTTGCGAACCATACGCGCCGATTCTGACGCAGCTTTGAAAAATGATGAAATACTTTTTTTTAGGAGTCACGGTGTGCTCGTAGAAAGCTGTCTCCGGATTTCTGAAACGCCTGTAGCGAACGGTAGAGGTACAGAGCGTTCATCAGGTCCCCACCTCACGTATCCGAACGTCCACCTCCACTTTTTTATCAAGGGAGAAAGTACAAAAGTAACTGGATGCTAGAGGTCATCTGGTTCTCAACGATTTGAATTTTTTTAAATCTTTTTTTTTTACAAAAATCGACCTTTCCTAATGTCAATTTTTATTCAATTTAATAAAGAATATATGCTATATACAGTAAAAAATAAGAATATATAATACTCTGTTTATGTACATTATTTATAGAAGCATTTTTTAATTTCAATTACAGATATTACTTCCAGCTCTGGAAATAAAAATAACATCATTTTTACAAAATATATAATTGTTTTACGATGTTTTTTAGCTTCCTGGGTCTCTGGAGAACCAAAATGGGATAAAAATGAATTATGCGAATTTTTATATTTTTGGAGCACATGGGGATCGATTGAGGTGACATCTGGAGGAGTGACGTGTCGAAAGTGCTATCAGCGGTTGTGTCGTTTCGTCGGAACAGGAACAGTCTCCAATATGGCTTCGAAGGAGAATAATTTGTCAACTCTCTACGCGGAATTGAGTAAATTGGGTAGAAACGGAGAGTACGAAAGAGCTCTAAAAACTGCCAACAGAAGTAAGTTGTCGTTCCAGTTGTTTTTTTTAATTCGCTTAAAGAGGAAAATGCAAAAAATATCTTATCGAGTTAACCCAATTTTTTTTATTGGAGCATTATTTCTGTACTTGTCGTTTATTGTCGCAAACAATCGAACGGATAAAAGTATTAATTTTTTTTCAGTTCTTGGAATTTCTCAGGATGAGGAAGCTGCAATTCATTGCAAAATTATCTGCTTCATGCAACTTTCAAAGTTCAATGACGCTCTACAATTCATCATCAAGAATGCAAAGCAGCCGAGGTACAGACAATCTGTCGAGTATTGATGAAAATTTCATGGATTCGGACGACTCAATCAAAGCTTTTGTTGCAGTAACTTTGACTTCGAAAAGGCTTACTGCCTCTATCGCCTGAATCAAGTGTCCGAAGCTTACAAAATTATTGAGAGCGTGCAGAATCCTTCTCTCAAGATTAAAGAACTCAAAGCTCAGATTCTTTATCGTATGGAGAGATATGAAGAATGTTTCGCCGTTTACCGAGACATTATTAAGAATACGAGCGACGATTATGAGGACGAGAGAGAAACAAATCTTTCTGCAGTTCTGGTCAACTTGCAGATCAATGGCTCGGTGAGAATGCCTCGGAATCAGAATTTTAATGAAAAATTAATATCAGTTTCTCAAATGACTTCGTTTTCGTTAATCGCAAATTTTTCTACAGGAAACGGAAGTTCCTTCGTTACGAGAGCACACTTACGAGCTGACTTACAACGCTGCCTGCCGACTGATCGCCGAAGGGAACAGCGGTGATCGTTCTGTCCTCGCAGAGGCGGAGAAAAAATTGCGAGCCGCTGAAAAAATGTGTAAAGATAGTCTGGAGGAGGACGGCGTCGCGGAGGACGAGATCGAGGATGAGCTCGGTATAATACACGTGCAATTGGGCTACTGCTTGCAACTTCAGGGCCGCGAGAAAGAGGCTCAAGTTCTCTACACGAACGCGCTGAAGGCGAAACCCGATGACATCGCTCTTGTCGCCGTTGCGAGCAATAATCTCGTAACCTTGAATAAAGACCAGAATGTGTTTGACAGCAAGAAGAGAATGAAGAGCGCGACCCACGAGGGTCTCGAGCACAAATTGACATCAAGACAGAGACGAAACATCGCTTACAATCAATGTCTGCTCGCGTTGTATACCAATCAAGTAAATTATTAAGACAACATTAATGTTTGTACATAAATTTCAAAACAATCGTTCGTTTCGAGTTTCTAAAAAATATTATTTCTTCAGAGCGAGCATTGTCACCAGTTGTGCAAAAAATTGGCGAAGGATCATCCGGAACTGGCTGCGGACGCTAATTTCGTGAGAGCCGTGCAATTGAGCAAAGAAGGCAAAGCCATCGAGGCGTCCGATCTATTGTCACAGTACGCGACCGGTGAGAACGAGCTCCGTGTGAAACTGGCCTCGGTTCAACTGTTGCTCAGTCAGAACGAGCGAAAAAAGGCGATTTCGGTATTGGAGAGTCTCAACGAGAAGGACAAATCGCTTCCCGGAATCGTTAGCGCTCTGGTCACGCTCTACATGGCGGAGAATGATCGTGACAAAGCTTCGGCAGTGCTCAAAGACGCTGTCAATTATTACAAGAAAAATAAGGAGAGCGCAGGGAATTTGGGAATGCTGTGGCGACAAGCCGCCGACTTTCATCTTCGCGGTGGCGAAGTCACCGTCGCTGCGGCCAGCCTCGAAGCTCTCCTCGAATCGTCGCCTTCCGACAAAAAAACTCTGGCTCAGCTCGTCATAGCTTACGCTCAGTTCGCACCCGCGAAGGCTCAGGCCTTGTCGAAACAGTTACCGCCTCTTCACGACCTCGCCGAGACGACGGACGTCGACAGCCTCGAGAGCAGTAACTGGGTCATCGGGACAAAGGTCGTTAAGCGAAAGGTCGAGCCATCTCCCGGGTAAGCTGAATATTATGAAATTCACAACTCGGACATCTTCTCGCTCATTTAATTTAATACTAATTTAATTTATTTTCTTCCAGTAAACCTGGCACAGATCCGATCCAGAAAAAAGTGAAGAAGCGCAAGCGCAAAGGTAAACTCCCCAAGAACTACGAGGCCGGTGCTACTCCGGATCCCGAGAGATGGCTGCCGAGGCACGAGAGAAGCGGTTTCAGGAAAAAACGAGACCGACGAAATCGAGACGCCGCTATGAAGGGCACGCAAGGAGCTGCGGCGGGTGCCAGCGATTTATAGTCAGTATAAAACAAAACTTAGTAATTAAAACTTCTTTATATCAAGATTTATATCAATATTAACATTTAAATTTTCTTGTCATATTTTAGTGACATTACAAAAATGCCGGTCAACGCAAAGCCCTCGCCAAATCCGAGACACAGCCCGGCAGTCGAGTCAGCTGGACCTCGACAGCAGCAGCGCAAAGTCCAACAGAAGAAAAAGAAAAAGGGTGGAAAATGGTAAACTCTGCGATAACAATTATACCATTCACAATTTTTCGTAATAAAGACTAAAAATATCTTGAGATTAAAAAAAAACTTGTTCATTTTCCTGAGGACTACGTTTTTTGGATCGGGTAACACATGATGGAGAGTATAAAGTATCAGATGCGATTCAAAATATGTTTATTGTAACATCCTTCATGTGCTTTTTCGTTGATTTCAACACATTTAAACGTAACACTACATATAGGTAACATGGTTGCTTGCGTAATGACTAGGTACATTGGCAATACATAATTCCATTTTTATTATCCATCGGTAACAATTGTATACAAAAATACAATCTGTTTATTCCAGGTTATAATCATCTATTAACTTTCTTCTTTGTCAAAATCATTTTTCAATCTTGTTCATTTTCTATTATAAATCTCGTACGATTGTGCGCGATGTAGTAAAAAAATTCTGCGTAAAGAAAACTCCGTGATACACAACTTAATGTTTTTTTTTTGCGAATAAGTAAATGCCTCGTCGAAATGCCCTCTCGAATAATAGAATCCCGGTTTCTCGCAAGATACGAAAAAATATTATTCGTTCACTTTGTGATAAAATTGTATCCTCAGAACATTAGATTATTGTCTCATTTCGGTTAAAGTTTGGTACATTTCGATTTTTCTGTGTAAAGCAGTAAACGGAGGCAGTCCGTTCGCACGTAATAAAATAATCGAAACAACTTTGCAAAAATTTGTCACCTCACAAACATTTAAACTCTATAGTCTGTAACGTGAATTGCAAGATTCTTCAAAATCTCGTTGAGAACGAGTCAAAAAAGAAACAAAAAAACGACAACTTATCTAATAAAATTGAATCGGTCCTATTACATCTATCTTGTAACTGCACAACCTCGTTTTTTTTTAAATAACTATGAAAAAAGAAGAGCCTGAATCGGCCGATTCCTTAATCTCGTTGATAAAACAGTGAAGACTAAAAACCTTATAGAATGAATATATGTCTATTACTTTATCTCGTATCTGCACAACCCTGCTTTGAAGTGAAATAATAATGAGAACAGGCTGATCGACTTCTCGTCAAGTGATATGCACGATACCCGAAGACCGTCATCGATTCCCGAGGCACATACAGTAATTTGTTTCGGTCTCTCTCTCTCCATCTCTTTACGCACTAACTTTTATCTCATGCCACACTCATCTATATCGGCCGAAGAATATTCCCCATGTGATCCCAAAAACCTTCTTAGCCGAATCACACTTCGATAACTTTCGATTACTATCGATCATGAAAATTAGATGAGTAAGGCACAATTGTTTATTACCTTCTCACTTCGCTAAACTTTCTTTTCTTAAGATTAAATATTTATTTTTCGGCTATGATTCCCTCCCACACGTCCTCGCGTTGTTTGTTCGCCAGTCTTCGTTTCTCTGGAACGACACAAAATTGAAAAGTGTTAGGCTGTCTTGGTGAGAAAAATATTGAGTTTCTCTTTTTATCAATTCTTTCTTCATACCTTTGGCTTCTCGCAAGAGAAGTTTTTCCTGCTCCCGCTCTTGTCTGGCCGTTGCGAGCTTGACACCGAGCGCTCCGGTCACCAAGCGCCTCGCAAGGGCCGCGCACGTTTGCGGGCGACTTTTGTACGGTTGAAGAAATTCGACGCTCTTTCTGGCTTTCGTTTTGCTCAGAGACGTCGCCGCGCTCAGCGGTCTCGTTTTCACGAACGGATGATCCGATCCCAAAACTTCAGCAGCTGCGAAATTAAACAAATCCAAAGTTTCATCACTCGGCCCATAAATTAACAACTCAGACGTGAGATCGATAGCTTTTTGTTTTGTTGCAAAGCAGAGCGCTCACCTACGAGCGGGCTGCTGAAAACTCCGAGACAGTGAGTATCATCGACCCACTTGAGCTCGAAGCCGCCGTTTTTCCATGGACTGAAAACTGCCGCGAGATCGCTCGTTTTGAAGTCCGAAGGAAAATTGTAAATCTCAACTACGTGACCGAACTCGTCACTCGACACCTCGACTGGCCTGCTGAACGCCTTGTAATCGTTCTTGGGTTGCTCGATCGTCACTTCGCCGACAGCCGCGGTGAGCTTTTTGCACAAATTTTATACAATTTATTTAACAATTTTGTTGCGATTCAAATGTTTATTGAATTCAAGATAAATATAAGTTGCTAAGAAATGTCTTATATAGGAAAGTGAAATGTTACCTCCTCGATCAAGGTCGGATCAAGACATTCGCCGTTGTCGTCGAAGAGGCTGTCCCAGTCGCACTCGTCTCGGTTGAGCTTGATCGGAGGCGAGGGCGGTGCAGCGGGCTTACTCTTGATCCTGGCGACTTTTTTCGGCTTCTTCTCCGGCGGGCTGACCATCGTCACGTTCTCTTTGCCAACGTCCATCATTTTTTTCTCCGGCTCGTGTTCCTTCGAATCGGATATTATGAGAACGTTCGACACGACGCAGGAATTCGTAGCTCGCAGATTTTTGTTGTTTGTTTCTTCGTCCCGATCCAGAGCGTCCCTGCGAACGATCGGTTTTTCCGTCGTGTCGGACGACGAGCCGGACTCGTTCTCGATCCTCGCGTCACTCGCCTCGGGGGTTTCACTAGTTTCTTCCTCGTACCTCGCGACGAGAAGATCGTCGATTGCTTCGTTGGAATGCGACGAACTCGAACTCTCTTCCGGTTCTCGTTCCTTCTTGGCAATCGACTCGCAATTTTCCCTAGAATTCGTCAATTTGCTCGTTTCTCCGGCATCGTCCGTTCCCGGAAACTCGTCCCGTCTCTTCTCGATTCTGTCGCAGGATTCCGAGGAAACGCGCTTGTCCGATGATCCGCCTGACTCGTTCCGATCGTGAGGCGAAAATTGCTTTCGAAATGGCTCACTCTCGAGACAAGGCGAGCTCGTTCGTGCACGATTGCATCTCGGACGAGGTGAAATTGTTTCGTCCAGCTGCTGGACGCTCTCCTCCATTTCCGTGCTCCTTCGATGCTTCGGTACGTAAACCGCACGGTCGGGTCGTCGCTGACGATTCGCTCTGCGAACACGAAGAAAAGTATTATTGAGAACGAAATTGAGATTAATAGAGATTTTTTATTACATTTTTATTTCATGTTGTACAAACTTTGCGGAGACGCAGCTCGACTCGCTGGCAATTTGCAAAACTGATGACAATTGGCCATCCCTGTTCGCTCTTCTCGCCGCAGGTGGTCTATAAATTTCTACCGCTGGCGACGTTTTTACTGAAATAATTAGAAGGTTCCCGAGTAATTATTTTTTTCATTAATTACGCGTTGAATTTGTTACTATTACTCGATAAATTATCCTATAAAATTTCATCAGCTTATGGAGAATAAATGAAGTATAATTTTAGACTCTTGTTTCTAAACTTATTAATGAAAAGTATTTTAAAATAACTCCATATATTTCAGAATTTTCCTTCTCATGTTTTTTACATATTTCGACAACTACAATTATATGGAGCGTAAACTGGAAAAATTTCAAATCGAAATACGAAATATTAAACTTGAAAGTTCATGAAATAATGTGTGAAAAATTCGAAATGATGCAATTTATAATCTTTTAAAATTTCGGTAAATTCAGTGACATGATTTTATTGTATGTTCAGATTATAATGGAAATGTGAATAAAAACCTTGTCGCATTCTCGTGTGCTCCGGTGACGTCGAATCGTCCGGAGAGCGTCGAGACTCCTCGACGCGCATTGCACCACGTGCTGTGTCCAGCGGATACGAATACCCGTGCTCGGTACACGTTGTTCTCGACGGGACACCATTCAATTTCGAAATGCTGAAAAAAAAGAGACAAAAAAATTGCCAAATAAATAGCTTTTGATGTCTGTATTTTCGTGCATTTGGCGAGAGCATTTTAATCGGAAACCTTTTTATCTTTTAATCGAAAAAAATCAGTTCAATGATCTCTGTATATTGCGAAAATAGAATTGAGATTGTGGGACAAAGGATATCATCCCTCGTTCGTGTGTTGCGAGCTTCGACATTCTCCCGCGGCCTCTCATTGCTCGAATCTCTAAAAATAAATTGTATCTGGCCACTGCATCAAACGATCCGAGGACTCGAGACAAAATCATACGCGAGCAAATTCTCAAAGTTAACGCTCGAATTGGACGGAAAATTTGACAGTACGATCAATTTGAAAAACCAAAAAAAACAATTTTAACGATCAATTTGATTTTTTTTTAGTTTGAATTAACAATGTTTTTTTGCTGAAATACGTTTATACCTCAGAATGTCACTTTCGTAGCAGACGACGGTTCTCCTCGCGAATCCCTGGCCAATGGAGAACGTCTTGAGATCGGAGAAGCGATCCTGCACCAACTGGTGTATGAGGAAACGTCGATAATTGTTTACCGGTGGAAAAACGAGAACTCTATATTTTAGAAACATCGAAAACATTTGAATTTTCGATGTGAAAAACAAAAATAAAACAACAAAAATAATTGTGCAAATAAAAAAAGAAACACATGCACAAACAAATAAAAATAAAACGATAAAAGAGTGTGATCATAAAAAATAAATTGAACGAGTTTAATGACAACGTGACGTGCGCTTTGTCTCCTTGTTTCGAATTTAAAAAAAAAGGTTTTTTAAATCTGTGCGAATACGTAATCACGAACTCATTGATTTTTCGAAAGATCTGGAGCCTGGACACCCAATATAACTTGGAAAATCACCGGTTCAAACTTTACATAACTCTCGCGGAGTACCGAGCTGCTCAACAGTACTTTCACTTTCGACGGCTTCCTGAACGCGCGCTTATTCGTATTCCGAGTATGTCTCATTATGCGATGCACGACTATTTTTTGAATCTGGGTGTATATATGGCACACCACCGTGAAAAATCCCAAGATTTTTGTCAGTTACGACATTGTTGCGCGTACGAAATTATCGAGGAGCGATATTACTTTTTAAAACATCATATTACGATTAGCATTTAATTGAAAAATAAAATAACGCTGCCTTCGCATCGATCAAAAAATTTTATGGATACAAGTTTTTAAAAATTAAATATTAAAGGAATTTTCAAAAATAGATTTGTACATTTAATATTTGAAATAAGTAGAAAATATATAAAAAATATATTTAAAAAATAACTAGTAAATATTTAAAATAATTAGAATATTTTGTTAAATTATTAATTGTTCGAATATTAACAAGAATTTAACGAAAGCAGATTTTTGCAGAGGATTGAGGTAAACGTTCCAACAGTTGGACAATTTTTACTATATTATTTTTAATATTTGAATTATTTTTTTCTCAATAAGATCGTATGGATTATTTTTCATATACAAAGAGGTTTATTTTTCATAAAAATTACGCTCAAGTATTTATTTATTAGAAATATTGTCTAAAATTAACACATAAAATGATAATTAGAATATTTTGTAAAATTATTAATTGTTTGAATATTAACAAGAATTTAACGAAAGCAGATTTTTGCAGAGGATTGAGGTAAACGTTCCAACAGTTGGACAATTTTTACTATATTATCTTTAATATTTGAATTATTCTTTTCTCAATAAGATCGTATGGATTATTTTTCATATACAAAGAGGTTTATTTTTCATAAAAAATACGCTCAAGTATTTATTTATTAGAAATATTGTCTAAAATTAACACATAAAATGAGTTTTTGTTCGCTAAAATATAATAAAACAGTTTAAATGTGTAAGGCAAATTTTTTTGCTCGAACATTTTTAAAATAAAGTGTAAAAAGCCTTAACTGTCCATTGGGACGTTTACGTTATCCGAATCGTGGAATAATTTCAGCGGCGGAGCAATTCTTGGGATTCCTAGGGGCAAGATCGATGAAAAGATCGCTGGAGCGTGACGCTCTTCTCACACCGGTCACTCTTATCGAGCACCAGGGTATCCAGTTTCATTTACTTTTCCCGACTCTCCGTCTTTCCCCGCGAAATCGAGAGTAACCGTTATTTATTGCCATTAATATTATTTAAGTGTTAAAAAAAGGAACGAGAGGTGAGACGCCGACGAGAGCGAGCTTATCGATGTGGCGCTATTATATTATCAAATTGTGCAACAGCGATTAACTCATGCGAGTACCTTTCCTCCCCGTGGAGCATATGTGTATAACACGTGGAAAAAAGAGCTCGACGGCGGACCAAATAAATTTAATCCAATTTTTTGCTTCGAACAAATTTTATAATCCAATTCTTTGCTTTATCGTCGTGAGAAAAAGAAATGTAGCGAGAAACGCTCGAGGCATTGTTACGTGACTTATGGCTACGCGAGAGACCTCGCATGCGTGGATGACACACATGAGAAAACACCGTAATGAATCGCGATCGAGCTAGCATCCCGAGGATGCCCGATTATTCAATCGTTTTTTTTATTTCTCATATTTCGGTAATTGCACTTTTGTCGCGCTTTCAAAAGTGCAACAGCCTCGTCCGTGTCTAGTTTCTCGATCGATCGTCATCGAGACTCTTTGGCTCAATTACGATTCGCAGCCGTCGTTACGAGAGACCCGAAAAGTTTGGTTATGCTCAGCGAGACGCTCGGATAAATATATTTGACACTTCGGTGAATATTTTATCGCGAACGTCTCGAGTTTTTTCGAGGAACGTTTGCGATTGCGTCAGGAAGTCAATCGAGTGTTTACGAAAATGCGGAGAGCAGGATCGAGCACGGTAGCAGCAGCGAAACGATAGCCTGGAAATCGCGAGATCCTCCGATAATTCGGTCGAAGGATGCTAGATTTGGTAAGATGGTGGAAGCTCTTTGTCTTCGGTCAAATCGCACGTACCTCTTTCGTCTCGCGTCCGCCGAGAACAGTGTTATATCATTCTCCACTTCTTCGGTAAAAATACTGTCCTGTAGACTCATCTATCGTCACTTTTGTTTTGTTTCCTCGCGAACTAACTGTAGCACGATGAACGATTCACTGGCAAGCGCAGCGCGTCAGCGAGATATCTCCGCGAGCCGAATTGTCCGTAACCCATGCTAACTTTGCCACGACTCGTGCGTATTCTCACTATTTTGTACTCGGGAGTCGTAATCCGTTCTGCAGACTATTACCACGAAATACAATTCCACACGCGAGAGTACGCGATGACCGAATGAACTCCTCCCACCATCGCAACGACTGCAGACCGAAGGGGGTGTGCGCGCACGCGCCACGCCGCTCGCGCCAGAGCGCAAGTCCGTTACAGGCGCGACCACGAAAAAACGCAGCTCGAATATGCGAAAATAAACGTACTATTCTTACTCCCGCTTCCAAAATAGGTATTCCATGTTCATTCATGAGAATAAAGTACGATTAAAAAGAAGAAAGTAATTTGATAATACGCGTTACGAAAAATGAGAACACTTGTGAAGTCAGAGGGAAAGATTTTTGCCACGGTCGTTCTCGCCATTCAAAACTTCGTCCGCCAGATGGCGTCGTTTCGTCAAGGTCATTGAATGCACGACACGATTTGGCGAGCGCGGAATTTTCTTTTTGTTTTACATAAGTAATCCTCTGTGTAATTCCAAGCTGACTGCAGGCTGTGCGAAATTTTTCAATGAGGAACGACCTTGTTTGGGGGATCTCGAAGGTTGCGACAAATTCGATGAGGTATGAAAATTTCTCTATTCGAAAGAAAAAAAAACGGTTGTTTGAAATTGGTGGTAAGAAAGAAGTTTGAAAATTTATGCGTACGCTCTCGCGTACGTCCGGGAGATGGAGGAAGTGTTCTTCCTCTGTCGTTTACCGCGGAAAAAAAGAATGTTGTTCCGTCTTGTGTGCTCGTAGTACTTGTAACAGATGAAAGTTGTTAGATTTATTATCGAGAGAGAAGGTACGCGCAAGGCCGTTTGCTGTCCACAATCGAAAAAAAAAGCGCGAAAGAGCCTCGTTGCGAACGTTTTACGATGAATCTAGAATCTGGAAAACGATCATTCGCCTTACTGCATTCCGCGTTTGCTTATCTACGAAGTGAAAGGTACGTTCGACTCGTTATCTTGCACGCGACTTCCTTTTTCTGCTCATTATGTCAGAGATCAAGAGCGAGATTGGAACACTCACGTGGTCGCGATATTTTTGCGATAAAACATTCCTTTAAATTGCCTAAAGAATTAAATGCTTGTAAAATCCTATATTAAAAAAGACATGAGGCAGGCCTCTAATCGATTAAGGAGGTTGGCTATATACACATAACGAAATGATAAAAATTCGTTCAAATTTGGAGAGAATATTCTTCCATACGAAATACGTGAATACAATTTTTTTAGAATTTTAATCTACGTATTTTTCGAACAATTGAACAATAAAATAACCATTTTTAGACTATATAGATATTTACCACTCGATTACTCGAAAATAATGTAGACGATATTTTTTCTGAATTTATATAAATTTATTTAGTGACGAAGAACAATCTCTCTAATTTTTATCATGTTCTTAACAAATTTCCTTTCCCAATACTTTTAACATGTAAAACGTCATTTATTTTTGCCATCTGTAGCCAACCTTCTTAAGGTGTTTCGGTACACTATAACGAAATGATAAAAATTCGTTGAAATTTGGAGAGGATATTCTTTCATATGAAATGCGTACACATGAATTTTTTAAGAATTTTCGTCTACGTATTTTTTGAACAATTGAACCATGAAATAGCGATTTTTAGACAATATAGATATACTTTCCGTGTATAAGAATGTAACTTTAATACTTGATTACTCGAAAACAATGTA
>JAPYYW010001062.1:0-36695 GCA_030522545.1 Cremastinae sp. A BG-2022a
AAACTCATAATCAATTTATACAGCGCATTAAACGAAATTGTATGAAGTATACGCTTAGAATAATTGTAAAACATCAATTCAAACATGTTGAAACGGAAATAGCGGCCGCGCGGCGGCCGCGTTGCTGCTCGTTTAAAAAAAAAACATTTTCGGGTGGTCGCTTCTTTCCTTTTTCCAGATTGTCGCGCAATGATGGAAAAAAAAACGTGATAATAAACGTCAAATTGCCGTAAAGAAAACGTGAACGGACTGAGATATTCTTTCTTTTTCTTGCGTGTCCATCGAAATTTGTGTCGAAGATTAGGCGTTGCCGAGGAGAGAAAAAAAAAAGGAATCGCGGTAGATTGCATGCCTCGTGGCCGAGCATCGAGGGATGCTTCCTTTATTCTCTTTTTTTAGATTTGACCTGCGGTCGCGAAATTACGGGGTCGCGACGCTCCGAGCGTAAAGATCGAGACTCCGGTGTCAGGGAGGATCCCGGCGTCGCGATAGGAATACGAGCGAACGTTTTCATACCGGGAGACGGAAAAAGGCAAAAAAAAAGAAACGATCGCTCTCAATCAACTAGCCCATTGTCGGATTACGACACGATCGAAGAAAAAAAAAGAAGAGAAGACGAGAATTTGCATGAACTTTGTAACCGAACAATTTGTATCTTCGTCACCGCGAAACGTTTTCATTTTTATTTCATTTATTTCGTTGCCTCGTTGAAAGAAGCTTGAATTTTATATCGAATTTTGCGGTAAAACGAGCCATTTCCTCGCGGAATTAGTTCCTCCTCGGCGCGCATCAATTTCACACTCCCGAATATCTTAGATGCCTGTATATAGAAGTCGTGTATTTTTCTCGCCTCAAGATATGCCTGTAAATATAGATGTATGCATGAAAAATAAGAGGGAGCAGCATGGCTCGTGCCTCAAAGAGTTTCCCTCGAGGAAACGAGCGAGCGAGAGAGCGAGCCTTTGTGCTGTGGCAAAGAGTCGTGATGTAAGCAGGCTGATTTCCGTTTAACGTTTTCCTTTTCACCAAGAGAGGGTTGTCCCGCCTTTTGCGGAAGGAAAAATCGAGAAAAACGCTTCCCAGCACTTTTTCCTCCCTCGTCGTCGCTGCTGTATATATATCCTCGTTTCCTTCTTGCTTTTAAAAGCGCTGAGAACCTTCCGCGGTAAACAAGATCTTTTACTTTTTCGCGAGAAAAGCGCGATTCGCGCCCGCGTCCCTAACCGAGTTTCGCGTTATCGTCGTAACGGAAAAACTCGAGTCTATTATAATATTTACAGACTCGCGATTATTATTTCGAAAAATTTATTTTTCAAAAAGTCACATCATTTTTCACGTTTTTAAGGGAGAACGTCAGTCCAATGACGTATATTAAAAATACAGAAAACTTCTTGTAAATTTTTTTCAATATACACTAATGTATCCTGAAGCCGAGAAAAAAAATGGACGTGATTCACCGGCCCGTTTTTTAGCATATTTTTTTACAAATAACATTTTAACACTATATCGCTTATGAACATACCTAAATAAACCTGTCAAATTGATATTTAGAATGCAGAAAAAAATTTAATTATGCATTTACGTTAACTAATCATTAACAGATATTCGATGTGTAAAATGTGAAACACTTTTCACGGGCCGTTTTTTTAAAAATTAATGATAAAGTGATAGAAAAAAGGGATATTCCAGCTTGCGACAGGTACCATGTCTAGAAACGTGACATCGCTGTCGTGTGACGGCTAAAAAAATATTTCATTGGCAAATGCCAATTTATTTATAAGTTCGGTCTATCTAATTTTTTAAAACGTCGGCACTTGTGAATTTTCCCTTCACCCACCTCACCTCTCAAAGCCCTGACGTTCTCCCTTAAATAATGATTGAATGAAAAAAGGTTCAAGAGTGCGTTTCCTGTTTCAAGACCTTGCAGATAAATTACATAAATAAATGTAGAATATATAAAATTTGTACAAAAACTGAATTTAAGATCAAAATTCTTCAAAGAGAATTTTTAGAATAATAATAAAGAGGGAGAGAGAGAGAGAGAGAGGAGAGCGAATAAGGGAGGGTGTCCTTCCGTAGGTTGTTCTCGTTGGTATCCTTGTTGCTCTCTCGGTGGTTGTTGAGGAATGAGGAGTGGGCTTCGGAGACGCAGTGGCGGCCGGACAATCCACCCCTTTTTCGGCCTCGGTCGATACCGAGAGACGCTTTTCTCGCACGCGCGTGCCGCTCTCGCCACTTCTCTCCACCTCGGCACGAAAGTCGCCGAGGGCGCACGCGGACTTCGGAGCACCTTGGCCTCGCCTTTTCTACATACAAACAATACGAAAGTAAGCGAGACCGCGCGTGTATAAACACGCGGAGTCCGCGTACGAATGTGTATGTTACACGGAGAGGGTGATACGAGACGAGATGTCCGAAGAGGGCTTGGTCTCGATGTCGGCGTGCGAGAAACACACCAGAGAGGGGATTCGAGTTTCGAGTTTCACGGCTGAGACGCAATTCCGCGCGGAGGGCGCCACCTACGGCGTCGGAGCAACCCTCTCCCCGGCGAATCATCCACCATCGCCGAAACTCGTTCAGGAGCACCCTCTCTCTCGCTTCTTTTTCTCCCTTTTTTCCGCACCCGCCGAGAAAGATGAACTTTCCCTGTCTCATCTTTTTTTCGCGGCTCGTGTGCCAGTCCAGACACCAGGATTAATGTGTACACTCTTTCGCGCTTACGAGCCAAGACGATCCATTTTTTCTCTCTCCTTATAAACACTCGAAAGTTTTACGGCCGTGAAAAGAACCCTGGCGAAAATTCCGGAGGGGTCGTTGAATGATGAAGAGAGAAAGAGAAAAAAAAAGCGGAGCGTTGTCTCTTTCGCTGCTCCGAGACGCCGAGCAACGATGAGCTTTTTTTCTCGAGCTATCTCGCGAGACATTTTCCTCTGCGACTCTTCTCCCTTTTATTGCACCGTGTATACTCCAACCGTGGGCGAGGAAGCAGAGTCACCGTCGACTCGCCGGATAATGATTCTTGAAGAGAGAGCTTGCGGCTACCGGATAATAGAAGCTGAATGCTTCGCCCTGCCGATTAATATGCACGAGAGTATCTCACGTGGACGTAATCCCTTCCTCGCTCGTTTACACTCTATCCGCTCAGCGCTAAGGCTGTTAAGATGCTTCGATCGAGCAAAAACTGTTTTGTTTGTCTTAAGAAAATTTTTCAAAAATTGCGTTTCCTTAAAAATTATCTTTTTTTAAGAAAAAAAAATTAAGTAAAGAGTCTTCGAACATGGTTCTGCGAAGCGTTCTCTCTTTCGTGACGGTCTCGTCGTTTTTTCGTGACGCGTGACAGAGTTTGATACGGAAAAACGCGTATACAGGTATTTTTTTTCTAGCATTTTATTTATTTTCTCTCTTCCTCGCATTTTCGTATCGGATATGTGAGAAAGAATCGCGAAGACGACCACCCGACGAGTTTATTCTGCGAAAGATCTCCGCCCGCCGGCAATCGCGCGTTTCTCTCTCTCTCTCTCTCTTTCCACACGTGTGTATATGTATATATTCTTAATTCCCAATCGCATTTGCACTCACTCATTATCTCGGAATTTCACGATGGAGCTACACGGCCCGCGACGAGTTTGATCCTCGGGAGACTCTCTGGCCCCCGCATAATAAGATAATTAGAAAGGATTATTGCGACCGCATCAGAAATGAGGGAACGCAAGGGAATCTCTCTCACCCGCTCTTTACTTTTTTAATATAATCGAAGATCTTTGAAATTATCAAAAGTGTGTTACATCTTCGAATCCGAGAACAAAAATGTGTTCTTCGGTGTTGAATAAATAAAAGATAAAAGTCCCAATAGTTGAACAATTTTCGCTATATTATTTTTTATATTTGAATTACTTTTTCTCAATAAAATATAGTGTGGATTGTTTTTTATATATACAAAGTTAATTTATTGGAACAAACTCGATCAACCCTAGAGACAGTCCTAGAGAGTCCAGGGTCGATTTTCTGTCCAACTATATACTGGAACATTTTATATGCATATTCAAACGTTCAAGTATTTATTTATTAGAAATGTTATTGTTTAAAATTAACACATAAAATGAGTTTTTAAATATCAGACAATATAGACAATATAATAGTTTAAACGTGAAATTGAAGCAAACTTTTTTGTTTAAATATTTTTAAAATAAATATAAAATGAGAAAACCCTTATAGCTGTCTAACTAATATTGGGACACTTAGCTTAGGTAAAATACGTTTTTTTATTATTCATCAATATTTTGTTCAATGATCGAAGTTGTGTGATCGGGTATGTATATAAATGAAAGTCGTGTATTTAGAGAAAATAGTGCGCGAAAGTGAACGAGGCGTCGAGGTCTCGAAAAGTCCTTGGGAGCTTCTCGCGATGCACGGGGCGTCCATTCGGTATCTCTTTTCTCGTCGTGATTCGAAGTAGGTGGGCCGCAGGTAGCCAGCAGGACAGATAACACCCGGAGATTACCTCGGACAGAGTCATTAGCCGCGTCGGCTTCTGTGTCTCGTCCTCGCACGTACACGAGAGTAGCTCGCCTCGTATTCGAGCTTGAGTTATCCGCAGCACCTTCGTGGTGTACGCTGCTTGCCTTTTTTCTCTCCTCGATCCCCCCTCCACGTTTCCTTTACGAGATATTCCCCGATTTTACTCAAGAAATAACGCGCCTCGTCCTCTAGAATAATTTTTGTCGATTTCTGCGCTCTCGCTCATTCCAGAGCTCGCGTATTAATTTTTTCCCCCCGACTGACCTTTCCGGCGAAAAAATGCAACAGCCGGGAAGCTTTTCTCGCGGCCCTTTATTTTACCGAGAAATACTAATTGCCGAGCGCGCGCGCGCTCGCGAATTCGCCGAGGAAAGAGCAGGGCGAGAACGAGTTTCGAGCGCGATTCCGGAGACGCTGGGAAATAATGTGTGTTACGGGGAAGGGATGACGCGCGGAATATTACGTAGAAATCGACAGGGGATAGCCGAGGGGGGGAGAGCATTTAGCTTTGATAGGCTAATGACAAACGCGTAGATTAGCCCTATCTGCTCCGGGACTAATTATTTTTCCTTTGTGTTTCGCCGCCGCGTTCGGTGCGCGCGTAAACGCGAGAAGAGCGCAAAAAATCGCGAGCCCGATATATTTTATATTTATTGCCACACTCGTTCCTTTATCTCTCAATATATTATTATACGACTCTAAAAATTCCCTCCGATTTTCCGTTCACCTCGTCAACTATCTATCCTCGGAGTCTCACTCGAGAAACGCATTTTCAGGAGATTGATTGTAAAAAAAAAATAAATCGAGAGGAATGCCCCGTTTCTCTTTTAAATCTCGCTCCTCGCCACAAAAGAGTTTTCTTATTATTTACTTTGTATCGCGGTAGCGAACAATTCCGAGTTTCTCAGGAATCGTTTCCACCAGTAAATAACTTTACTTGACGATAATAAATATTGGAGAGAAAGAGAGAGGGAGAGCGAATAAAGAGGGATTCGCTCGTGGGCAATTACCGCAACAAGCTCGCGATCGGCGAGGAGGACCAGATGGAAAGATTCCTATTCCACACTAGATAGAAACGGTAGCATATAAACAGATTTATCGCGAGAAACGCGGAGTAAGAATATAAGAGACGAGGAGGAGGAGGCGGAGAAGAAGAAGCGCGAGAATGCGTCGCGAGAAAAGCAATCTTGTTAGCGCTCTCCACAGAGTATCTGCATGCGGCAAAAGGGAAATACGGCGAGGGTGGTGGGAACGATGCGAAAGTACTCCAGAAGTAAGAGCAAGGACGGTGAAAAAAGTATGAGATAGCGAGTAGGAAAAAAGAAGGGAAAATGTTGGGCCGACATTCACCGCGTGCCAGGCGTACCTCCGCTAACGTACATTTTATTCTGGGCGATATCTATATGTGCCGGAATAAAAAATACGCACTCCGGAAATCGACGATTCCGTTGACAAACGATCGAAGCGAATTTACGATCAATTTCTCCTTTTTTTCGATATGGTATACTTCTTTGAAAACTTGAAAAATAGTTTTATTGAAAAATTCGATGTTCGCCCTTTCTTTCTTGTATATCTGTCTCTCTTATTGAATATACTTTATGAAAGTGTGAAACAGTCTGTCCGAAATATGGTCGATTTTATCTATTTTCAGACGATATTGAACTCGATGCACAAGTACCAGCCGAGGTTTCATCTCGTGAGGGCCAACGACGTTCTCAAGCTTCCCTACTCGACGTTCAGGAGTTACGTATTCAAGGAAACGGAATTCATCGCCGTAACGGCCTATCAAAACGAGAAGGTGAGTCCGCTCGTACATATGCGTGAGGCTTTTCAGGGGCTGGAATCTTCGGCAGCTCGAGATAAATTTTTTTTCCTTCGCTCCTCTTTTTTTTCTCGTCTCTCTTGCTCTCAAAGCTGCAAGTAGAATCCAATATTGACCTGTCGGCGAGAGTCAAACACCCCGGGGATAAGGATAAAAGAGGAAAGCGTGCGGCGGGAAAAAAAACGGAGGTTGAGAGAGAGAGAAAGAAGGAAAAAGAAGAACTCGAGGAGCTAAAAGTTTTACGAGACACCTTGGAGTCGTTCCAAGGGCTTGTTCCGCAACGTATACGCCATTTCAACATCCAGCTAACTGCACTTCACTGAAATTCCAACTTTTCACTCGGTCATTTTCTCTCTCTCTCTCTCTCTCTCTCTTTCTCCTTCCCTCTTCGTTTTTTTTTCCTGGCTTCGCTTTTTCCACCGTTTCTCGATATTCTCTGAAGATCGGCTAAATTGCTTTTATATCGTCTTCGAGGAAAAGAGAGCAAGCGAAAGGATTTGAAGAACTTTTTTTCCCCACTTTAATTTCCAATTTTGACAGATGTCCTTTTTACAATTCCGCCTTATTATTTTCCAGATAACGCAGCTGAAGATAGACAACAATCCATTCGCCAAGGGATTCCGGGACACGGGGGCGGGCAAGCGAGAGAAAAAGTAAGTGTCGCTTTCAAAACTTCAAAATCCATCTCTATATATTGCGGAAGCCAATAATAGAATTTAAATTCGATGCAGAAATTCGCGATAGCCTTTACAGGGATCAAGACCCACATTGATTTTCGGTAAACGAGACCGCCCAGTCTCATTCGCACCATTTGAATTTGCGTTCGCGTTAAACTCCCTCTGGGACTATGTACAGGGAAAGAAAAAGTCCGAGAAAAATTACCACGCTGTCTCTATAAAGTTTGTGCAAACGACATGTATAGGAAATTTTCTGAAAAATCTTGGAAAAATTGCTCTAAAGCGTTAGAATATTTATCGTGCAACACGGTAAAATTTCCTATACTCGTCGTTTGCACACGCTTTATAGAGAGAGAGCATGGTAATTTTTCTCGGACTTTTTCTCTCTGTGTAGCACACTCTTGAAGCCCTTTTCTTGTGCTGCTTGCGCAAGCTCCGTATCCATTTGTATTCAATATTGCAACTTTATGAGCTTACGTTGTCGAGTCTCCTGGCAGGACCCTCGGGCATTCGGCATTGTTGCCCCGACGAAACCCATTTCAATTTAGGGATCACACGGGGGATGGGGCGCGAGAAAGAGCGAGAGAGCTCGAGTGGATTTTGATGACGTTAAGTTGCTATGCATAGAAAGCCCAAAGCGAGTGTCCATAAACCAAATTCGATGTACAAAGCGCGATAATATCCTCGGGAGCTCGAGCGTGGAACGAAATTTCCTATTTTTCTTCTCACCGCGCGGGGGTGTCGATCGACGAATACGCATTTTCCTGGGCGCAATTTGCATCGCGACGGTTGAACTTTTGCACGGGAATATTTTATTTTCCGCGCATCAGCATCCGGAATGAGCGAGCGAGCCAAATGAAAAGAGGGACGCGTGTACCGGGATAGAGTCCGCCTAATTAGCGAGGGAAGGTTTTGGCTTATGGTCGCGATTACGAGAGCCGTAGAAGTGGAGAAATAACCTCGGGGGTGCGCAAAGCCCGCGCAGAAGTGTCGTGAAAGCCGCGGGGAGAGAGAGAGAGAGAGCGCGCGAGGAGAAGAAGAATAAAGGATAAAGTATCGAGGGATGAGGTTGGAACGTAGCCAATCATCGGATTAGCATACTGATGCGCAGGGGCGGTGCTATCGTTAATGTTGAGGGTGCCACTTTTTCCGTCCTCTTTTTTCTCGAGCGAGTTCTCACTTTGCCAGTAAGAGAGAGAGAAAGAGAGAGAGAGGGAGCTTCCTGACGGCAAGGACTCCCGGCGGTAGGGCTTTGAATTTAAAAGCGATACGCGCACGCGAAAATCATTATACGGGATGAACGAAAAGCGCAAAAAGGATGAGCCTCGTGTATTGAAAAGCTCTCGCGGTTTCTCGACAAGTCTCTCTTGTGCCGTGTGTGCAAAACACGCGAAAAATTCGTCAAACAACGGGTTTTCGGAGCAGGGACCGTTTGTTAAACTCTCAAAGATCAATGGGAGAGAGCTCTCTTTATTCTCCATCGAAAATCACTTGTTGTCTCCTCGATATTCGGCAACTCGTCGGCGCGGGAGAGCGAGCACTGAAAAGAGCTTCTCGTCGGGACTGTAACCGAGAGTCGGGAGCGCGCGACGAGGAGACGGAAAGAAAAAACTGCGTGTAGCCTCTCGCGAGAGAACTTTGCGGGATTCGTTCCCATTGAGAGGGCAAACTCGAGTATACTCGGCCACGAAGACTTTTATGTAACCAGGTTAATGTGGAAACTTGAGCTGAAACTTGTACGTGCGCCGTGGATTTCAAAGTCGCCGTGAGCAATTTGCGTTTCGATAAATGAGCCATCCGTTGTAATCGAACGTTGGCCGGAAAGGTTACGGACAGGAATCGGAAAAACCGTCGATATAATGCTCGCGAATGACCGGGGCTCTTGGTATAACCGGAAAATCCATTCGTACACGGAGAGAAAAGGTCCGAGAAAAATTACACCATGCTGTCTCTATAAAGCAAATTTTCTGAAAAATCTTGGAAAAAATTGGTCTAAAGCGTTAGAATTTTTACCGTGCAACACGGTAAAATTTCCTTTTTTCTCTCCGTATACGCGCTCTTGGCCGGGAATCTCGCGAGAAAAAAAAAACGAAGCTCGGCGAAGTGCACTAACCTTGCGCGTCCGCGTGCATAGATAATGCTCGACTATCGATTCGTCGTCGGAAGCTCACCGCTCGGGAGCTTTTGCCATCAAATTCTATTTTCGTACCGCGAAGTATACGTATACTATTTCGAAAACAAGTAAGTTAATTCGAGAATCATTCTACGCTGTCCTCCCGGAGGAATATTTATGCGAACACGTCGATTGAACGGCCAGCGACAAGAATGAAGATCGATGTCGGGAGATAGAGAGAGAGAGAGAGAGAGAGGGAACGAGATATACACACACGAGTATAGCGTCTCTCTGCATCGATTCACCCTGATCGCATTACAAGGTATTAGGGAAAAGTTAAGCCTCTTCTCGCTCGCGCGCAAACCGAGTTTCCACGTACACCGCGATTGTGCAAGCCGCGCGCGAATGTGTTTGATCTCTCGTACGCGTTCGTAAAAGAATTCATGGATCGACGTGTGTACGCAAGTCTAGATGTACAAAAGACTTACACGAAGATTATTCCGTCTACCTTGTCGTGGAAAAACGATTCGGTTTAACGCCTCTCCCGTGTTCTTTTTTTTTTTTAATTTATAAATTTCTCCTTTTTCGATATTTTTCTCTTGAGCCGGAGAAAATGGTTTCTCCTGCTCGCTAAATCGAGCTTATCCCTTGCGAGCGTCGAGAACGATCGACTCGTCGCGTGTTTCGCGTCGGGGGAGGCGCGAAATCGCGATTAGAAGGATCCCCGCAAAAGGAGTATATTTGGCCACGGGGATTTCAGCCGGGTTTTAACACCCGGAACGCAAACTTCAACAGAGTATTCGCCAGTCCGGTGTACTCGGGCAGTTTTCGTGTGTGCTTCTCATCGCCGAGGGGGATGAACGACTGAGCTTTCGCGCGGGCGATTCTACCATGACGACCGAGTCCCGCGATCTCTATAGCCTCGTCCAACGTACAATAAAAGCAGAAAATATATGTATATATTTTATATCGGGAATTGTTTCACTATTTTTTGCTCGCAACGAGGGGAGTTAATCTAAGCGCGATGGCGCGATAAACGATGAAAATTGACGTATAAACTCGCGAACTGCGTCTCGGGATAACTCGAAGATAAGTCGTCTGAGAATACAGGAATAATATTATTGGAATGGTTTATTAATGTAATTTATTTAATAAGCTGGCGCCCTCCCGTGGGGCAATGTCGTTATTACGTTCGCATGCTCTCGACGCTCTTTATAAATTCTTCGTTCGAATGGTAGACCCGAGAGGGAATAAGGAGCGTGCTCTGCCGACTCTATGAAATATGTCGAGTTATTATTGCCGCGGACAGGTTTGCGCGATAGTCCGAGTTATGAAAGCGGAGAAACGCTTAAGGAACGATCTCGTGTGTCTCGACTGTCTCTTATACGAGCCCGGCTCGCTCTATACCTATTTATCGGGCAAATAAATATGTATGTATGAATTGCTGTATTAGGTCTAAACGCTTGACGTCGTTTACCGCATTGACGACTACCACTTCTCTTTCTCTCACTCTTTTTTCGCCGATATCTCCTCCATAACCGGCGGGACGTTTAACAACTTCATTAGTCAATTCCGGAAAGCACGAGCATCGCCGCATACGCTTTATTTCAAACAATTATTCGACACGCGAATAATCGTAAATCGTTTTTACATCATCCGAGAAACACGAGCGACCACGTTCGACCTGATTTTTCTTTTTTTTTTTGCTTTCCAGCGAATTACTGAAAAATGATATTTACGGAAAAATTGACGATACGGACTCGAATTAGTTTCGAATTGTACAACCGACGATCGATTTTTAAAAAACAAATATGCATATTATTATTTTTTCGAACGTCATTCCTATACATATGACATATTATTTTAAAATATCCAAATAAACTATAGGTTTTTTCTTATTACCTTATTTGGTAGTATTATGTTTCAAAATTATTCTGTACAATATCAAGTTGTTCCGCCATGAATCGGTGTACCCACGAGATTTCTTGGAGTTTTTCTAAACGGTAATTATCAACGTAAAACAACTTCTTCCCACAATTTCAATTTGATACTCGGTACTTAATTCGTTACAACTTTTAATACTTTGCAGTCTTTCCGAACGGTAATTATCGACGAAAAACAACCTTTTATTTTAATTTCAATTCGGTATACTCGGTACTTAATTCGTTACTTTTAATAATTTGCAGTATATGTAAACGGTAATTATCGACGAAAAACAACCTTTTCCCTATATATGATCTTTATCCACGTATGATTTTTTTTCAATAACTCATTATGGTATGGTATATTAAAATAATTAATATGTGGATTATTAAAAAAGCATACAAAAAGAGGAAAAATATGGTAAACGTCCCAATAGTTGGACAGCTAAGGGTTATCCCACTTTATTTTTATTTATAAAAAATATGAAAACAAAAAAATCTGCTCCAAATTTAAATCTAAATTATTGTCTGATATTTTAGTAATTCAAAACTCATTTTATGTGTTGATTTTAAATAATATTTCTAAAGAATTAAAATGTTAAAAATAATATAGCAAAGATTGTCCATCTATTGGGAGGTTTACTTTATATTGATTTGTCATAGCACAGATAGCACAGATGTGAGGGAGTTATTCATAATTGCTAACGCACAGTCGTTGTTGCAGAAGACAGGCGCTGTTGACCGTGTCAGGTGGCGGTTCGCGTCTGAGTTCGGGAGCGCCAGCGTCCCCGGACAAGAGAAGGTCCTCGAACTCGGTGAACGACCTGATGGACGACGAGGACAAGCTGCTGGACGTCGTCGGGCCGGACACACCGCACCCGGCGCACCGGGACGACCGGATGAGCGAGCGAGGCGAGGGCAGCGAGTCGTCGGGTTCGGAGAGCGGAGTTATTTCGGCGGGGCCGCCGGGCTCGGAGGGTCCACGACCGGACGTCTCGGTCGGGCCTCCGGTGCTGCATTCTCCGCTGTTACCGTACTTTTATCCGTCCGTTCCGGGACTTTATACGAGCCCGGGGCCGCTAATACCGCCGAGTCCGCTCGGGCTCCACGCCGGAGTAACGCCCGGGATGTTGCTCAACGCCCAGTTGGCTCTGGCGGCCTCGCAGCATTCGGCGCTCTTCGGCCACTATCCGCATCCCCTGTCGAGTCCTCTCCATCAACTCAAGGGACACCGTTTCGCGCCTTACAGCTTGCCAGCCCCGTCTCACGGCTCGGCCTTCGAGACGGTTACTCCCGGCAGTCGGACGCTCAGTCCGCGATCACCGCCTCCGAGGCCGCCGACCGGTTCCCCGACGCCGATCGGCGGCTCGCTAAACTCCTCGAGCGGCCCCGTGAACGCCTCCTCGACCGGGGAGCTCAAGTCGATCGAGAATATGGTAAACGGACTCCAGGAGAGACGGGTACTCAAGAGGAGGAAAAGCCCGAGCCTGACGCCCGGACACAGAAACAGCGAGGCCGACGTTGGCGGCCTGAGTCCGTGACAGGAGAACGAGCCCGTTACCAGTACCAAGGACGATCCCGAGGACGAGGATCTCGATGTGACGAGCGCCGGCGACGACGACGACGACGACGACGACGAGTCCCTCGTCGACGAGCGCGAATTCGTCCCGGACTCGACGTCCGAGCCGTCGTAGCCGGAGCCGAGCCTCCGGCGAACCGAGAACCTTTTTTTTCCGAATACGGCTGCCCACCCCACCACGAATGCAGATCCATTTTAACCCGCCGGACGATTATAAATATTATCCGGTTCCTGTGCGCGACGTTACGTTCCCGTGAGTGTCGCTCCTAAGATTTGAAAAATCTTGCACCGACGGCCCCGGACTTATCCTCGGACGACCCCGACGTGACCGAATTTTACAAAGTGCAATTTAAAAAATTACAGATGCGAGAAATTGGAGGGCGAGAGAGAAAAAATAAATCGAGAACGAAGTAATATGAAAAAAAAAGAAAATTAAGCACGCCATTTGTGTCGTGCGTGTAAATAGAGAAACGCGGCGCGTGTCGTCTGACGAATCGACGACATCCAAGATCGCGTCAATTTTTACGAAAAAAAAAATGAAATATAGTTCGCGAATAATGTGCCAGAGATTGGAAGAACAGAGAGAGGGAGTCTCGACGAAACCTCGGACACTGCACCGAATTATTTCAAACGCGAAACGAACACGAAATAATGAATAAATTTAAAAATAATAAAGACAGTGACGGTGCAACTCTTCCTCCTGTAAATTGCACGAGTCGATAATTCCAATGATTGGTATATATATATGTATACACTCTCTCTCACATACACACACAAACACAAACATATATATACAATAAGAGAGGTATTATCGAGCTGAGCGAGCCTCCACGATATTTTTTCTTTTAGCCTGCGAATATTTTAGAGCTTGAGAGATGAGAGAAATAATTGTGGAAATGAAAGAGAGAAGGCTAGAAGAGCGAGCACTTCGATATGGCGAAATTCAACCGATCGTTTTTTCCTCCCAACAGAGCTCGGATTCTCTCCCCAAGGCAGACAGTGAAAAATGTAAATATGTACCCTAGTTATACATGATATTAATATTATTATATAAATATTATATAAATATATATAAATATATATATATACGTATAAATACAAGTATCCTCCCCCTCTGTATTAATTATTGACTATATTAATTAAGATAATTGATTATTAGAGTCGTGAGAGAGGGAGAGTCAAGGAAGAACACGCACGATGAGAAAATAAATGGAGAATTAAAAAAAAAAGATTGAAAAAGACCTCATTTCGAAGACGCACGAGCTGATAAGGAGATGGGAGAAAAAATATATTATATGTAAATTGTTAATGGCGATGAGAACGACGAGACTGGTGTCCCTCGAATTACGTGTTTTACGATCGAGTACTCTTTTCGGATCTCGCAAATTAAATTATTACATTTTATTCGTGATTAGTTAAATTCATTTTTTACTCTCTCTCTCTCTCTGCTAGCTCCCTGTCTTGCTTCTCTCTTTTTTCTTTCTTCGTTGCTCTGTAAAAATTCTTCGCAACCTTGGTCGAAGCGACCTACTTTCTTTTACTAGAGACATTTTTCTCTGGAGGAAAAAACCGAGAAGCTTTGCTCACGTGAAAATAACAGCACCAACTGTAGAAATCGTCGAAATTCGTGTAGATAAATTAGCTATTTAATACAGATGAAATTACTTCGGCGAGACAAATATAATTTTACGGTTGAAGGGCAAACTGTGAGATAACGAAATTCAACTACAATCCCATGGTCTCGATCAGTGAAAAATAAAAGAAAGACAGTCACGTCGTTCCGCTATTATTTATTTGCACCGAAGATCAAGAAATGAAGAACGAACAAAAATAATGACAAACAAAAAGCAATAAAAAAAGAATCTTTCGTGACATTGTCATTCCCACGAATAATAATTCCTCCATATTCGGCTTATATTGTATATTGTACTACACAATCCAACGGAATGGAAAGAATCTTGACTCCTTCGAATCCGTATCCACTCAATCCGTGAGACCTTTGACAGAAAACAAAAATCACCCCTTGAAGAATGACCCACACGACTAAAAATTATATATTAATTTAAAAATATGAAAAATTCGTTGTTTCATTTATTTAGCTCTTAAGGACGATCCATGATCCTCTTTTTTCTGGAATGCTTCGCGTGCGAGGATGCGACCGGTATAATTCACGAGGCATCTCTCTTTATGGGCCTTTTAGAATATTTTAGTGTCTTCGGTTATTTTCTCGTGAACATTGTTTTTTTTCTCGGAGAGCTGAAATATGATTGGGCCGGACGATGAATTCCGATGATTAGGCGAACAATTCGTCCTCGGCGTTATTACGAAAACGTGAGCACGATCTCTCTCGTACGGACTGAGCGAGCTCGTAATTATGGTGTGCCGAATAGACCGTACACGTGCATAACGGTATCCCGCCACTGTGCCAGACTCCGTCAGATATCGATATGGCCACGGAGCAATTAGTTCTTCGGGCTTCCACTCGCCAATCATTATTTCACCGCACTTCTTTTTCTTCGTCACTGTCAGACGAGAGTACACGAATAGCAGAGAGGGAATAAATAAGAAAGAAAAAGAAGAGGGAAAAAAAAGGACGGAGCTACGGAAAATCGAATTTTCGAGCGAACTGCGTCTAGACGTAAAATCGAAGAGATCAAAGTCTGAAGCAGGGAGTTTGGAATTAGAATATATAGAACTGCTGGATCGGAATGCGTGGGTTTCCTTTGAGCCGGACCAGGGAGACGGTTGGTGCTGTTGGCACGTACGAATTACAGAGAAAGAGAGTGAGCGAGGACGCGGCGGCGGCGGTCTCAGCTCGGAAAAGGAGACCCGGAGCATCGAGGCGTGGACCGTTCGAGACACACTCGAGAGGATTGGAACGAGGATTTAATTGACACCGGTAGGTGTCGTCGCACTAAACTATGCAAAGTGGACGAAGAAGAAGACGACGACGACGACGACGATCGCTCGAGTGTCTTGACCAGTTTGAACTCTTCAGTTCTTTCCCACTCGCGGAACCGCGACAAGGAGTCTCAAACAAATTCCTTCATTTTCTTTTCCCATACACCGCGATATTCCATCAACTCTTTAAACACTTCCAAATAAATTTATCCGCACGCCGAGGGAAATACGAAGAAAAAAAAGAGGCAATTAATTTACGACTTGGATCAATTAACAAGGGTATAAAGAGAGAGGATTCCCCGATCCGATGTTTCGCCGCAGGAGGGCCCTAAGGGCGAGTTTGAATTCGAGAGAGAAAGAGAGAAATTGCTAAAAATGCCAAGTTCTCGCCGCGAACGGTCGGCGACAAAGGTCCGCTATCGTCGCCGGGAGATAAATCTCTCTTTCTCCGTTCCGTGCGTGATTCCGCGCTCGGCGGTAGCGCCACGACCCGCACACGGGCGAGCACAAAAGAAATCTCGGAAAAAGCGGCGCTGGTTAAAAGTGTCGAAGAAGCTTGGAAAGATATCGGGGGCTGGTCGCAGCTACCGTTGCCAGCTCGTGCCAGAGTCCTAAATAAAAGGAAATAAAAAGAGGGAGAGTTCTCATTTACACTCCGCGGCGAGGAGGACACCTCTCGCTTCCTTGCCCGCGGGAGGATTTACTGGCAGTCGAATACAATGCGGACCTGTCCTTGTCCATCTCTGGACACAACACTTTAGCTCCGAGCAAAACGATCGGGCTCTCTAGAAATCAGAAGGGCTCAAACCGCGCTGCACTAGCGCCCGGAACAATGGAATATACGGCTTTTTCCCCGGCGTGACGCACCGTTACTCTCGCCTCTCGCCAGCACAGAAACGATGAAAAAACCACACCGTGCGTGTATTGCTAAATCTTCGGCTGGCTATTCGCCGCGAATGTACGCGCCGCCGCCATCAGTACCGCTCCGTTTCTATTATCCTTATTCTCCCGCTCGCGGATTCCAGTCGGCTCGTTTTGTCGCTGGATAATGAAAATTCGCACGGGATCTCTCGCAAGAATCCTTCTTGAATCCAAACCGATCGTGTACTGTCGTGATTTCCTTTTTCTTTTCATTATAGATATAAAGTAAACGTCCCCATAGATATAAACATGTGTTCCAGTAATTGGACAATTTTTCCTATATTATTTTCAATATTTAAATTATTTTTTTCTCAATAAAAACGTATGGATTATTTTTCATATATATAAAGAGATTTTGTGTCCAAATATTGGGCATCCTACATTTTCAGACGCTCAAATATTTATTTACTAGAAATATTGTCTAAAAATTGACACATAAAATGAGTTTTGGATCGCTAAAATATCAGACAATAGTTTAGAGGTGAATTTGAAGCAGATTTTTTTGTTTGTACGTTTTTTAAATAAAGGTAAAGTGTGAAAACCCTTGACTGTTCAACTATTGGGACGTTTACCTTATACATAAAGGATATGATGCACTCTAGTTCATTTTTGAAACTATTGCAATTTTTCAAGATTACTCGCTGAATATATTAAATAGAGATTTTTCGAAATTTCCCTGTACATCGCCTCTCTAAATCATGTCAATTATTTCAGAATCGATCAAAATCCGCGATTAATACGAAGTGTCTTCTCGCGCGCGAGCGCAGGGGGGGGGGATAAACTTTTTATTCCGGCTGGATTAGCACGCTCCTCGCGTTCGACTAATGAATAAACGACGCTGAGCCGTGAGAGCGAAATTGTATATAAAAAGGCCATAATTTTCGAGACACGCGGAATATAATGGCACGGGACGCCATCGTACACGCCCAGATTCAATGAGCCACACACGCGGCTTTACGAGATGAGCGAAAGCGCGCGAGAAAAGAGCGAGACGAAGGAGACGAGAGAAGGAGCGAAGGTGAGGAAGAGAGCGAGAGGAAGAGGAACATGGAACGAAGATACGAGCTGGAAAACGAAGAAGACTCGGGAATATAGTGAGAGAGTTTTAAGAGGAGAGGGGGAATTTCTAGGGAGACAGCGTTTGTCGGCGCGTTTGTGGGACCGACGCCGCCGTCGTCGCCTCGAGGTGTAGAGTGAAAGAGAGAGAGAGAGAGAGAGAGCTCCCGCTTCTCTCGTTTCCTTCCCTCATCTCGTGTTCGCCAACTTCCCTCGCGCGATATCTCTCTCTCTCTCCCACCCCGCGAACATCAGATTCCCGACGCTTTTCCCGAAAGGAAATTCCATCGGGACGAAAATTCACCTTTTATTTCCCGATATCTTTCCACGCCACGACGCGAGAACAAAAAATTTGGTATTTTTTGAGCCCGGCCTCCGTCGATCGTGTGGGTGGACAGTGAGAGCCGGCGAGCACGAAACTCCAACTGATTTGCGATCAATTTGCCCTGATTTACAATCGCGCCTCGCCGGAGAGAAAAGATCCTCACCTCTTTTATTCGCTCTCGTCCCGTTCTACACGTCGCGCGCGCCCTCGGCATTCCGATCGGCTCCTCGCGAAGTATTCCTCGGCGCAAATGTACGCAATAAGACGCACCTCCCGCGATATATTTCACTCGAAAAATCAAATCGTGCGGCGGGCTCGAGAACGAAATGCTGAAAGGAGAAAAAGAAGTGAATATCGCTTTATATTTATTTACACATATAAATGCTAAAGAGCGAGAAATAAGCGGGGTAAAAAGCGCGTGGCGAGGAAAAATGGCGAGCTCGTTAGAAGAAAAGTCGCGTATAGCGGTTTTGTCGCAGGACCGCGAGAATCTCTCTCGGCGATTCCTGCTCGAGGTACGCGGATCCGTCACGTATCTCTCTAATCGTCTTGTCACCATCCGTACAAATAAACATCGCCCGCAAATGCGCGGCTGACGCTTTGTGTACGTATAACGTTAATTGCAGCTCGCGTTTATTTATCGGCGAGTCAGAGAATATATCTCGGGAGCGCTAAGGCTCGCATTCGTCGACCTTTTGCTTCAGCAAACGGAAGCCATCGATTTTCATCTCATTGATTTTCAAAATTGATAACGTTACATTTTTTCGCGTGAAAAAGAGCAAACGAGATCCCCTGCGGTGACGAACTCGCTCCGAGCCAGCTCGAGACCTTTTCTCCGCTTCCCGGGCGCTCTCTCTCTCTCTCTTTTTTTCTTATTGCCATTATTTTCATTATACATATCTCATTCAGAAACCTTTATATATATTTCTATATACCGACGGAAAATCGTAGCGAAAAACTCGAGCCAACCTCTGATCGTTTCAGACACGTTTTTTTTTCTCAGGAGTTAATTTTTATTTACCGTTGAATTAAAAGCGACGACGTTTTTTTTTTTATTTTGCTAGAAAATACGAGCGATTGGGGATATATATTACATATAAGTGCTTGCAGAAACGATGCGTGTAATGTGTCTTGATCTATGTCTCAATTTCCCGAGTGCTTATATCGAATGCAAGTGAGCAGCCTTCGGGGATCGATTATTCTCGCCGGAGGCACCTGCGATCTCGCTTCTCGGTCTCTCTCTCTCTCTCTCTCGCTCTCCTGCCTCCGGCTCTCGCTCCGTCCAGCGAAGAAAAGTCGGAGACAAAGACGAGATATTTATTGCAACGATCGCGTAAACTAGCGGCGAACGGGAATTTTATTCGCACGGTGTCCATGCGCTCTTATATATACAGGGGACGCATATAAAAGTGAGACTCTTTTATTATATCGCACGCTCCTTTTATTATCTCCATCCTTATCCCGTCGCGCACTTTTGCCCCCGATAACCGCGGCAACAAATCGAACGCCTTCAACCTCCGGACATCGCGAATCCCATTTCTCGCTCTTTTCCCACTCTCCGTGATTTATATCTTCGCGGAAACTTGCCCCGGTTGACAAATAAATCGCTGTTTAAAAAGAAATTCGTGAAACACGAAGAGTTGCGAGAGCAGAAAAAATATGGCCGATATGCGCCAGAGGAAAAAATATCCTGCGAAAAGTGCGTCGGGGAGAGGAAAAACGTGTACGCGCGTCGGTGAGAAAAAAAAGGGTCGTGGAAAAGACAAAAAAGAAAATAGATAAATGTGATGAGAGGTGAGGTCAGATCGTGAATAATGTAACGCGTCAATCGTCTCGTTCTCGCTCGCTCGGTTCAGTGAATTTTCCTCGAGTCTCAGCAGCCTCGATTTATTTTTTTCTCCTCATCGTGCTACCCGGACTCGCGGAGATGGAGCGTTTTTCTTATTAAAAACTCTCTCTCCGTCGCGATCGTCGCGTGAACGAGTCACACAAAGAGCGACGAGGGGGGGAGAGAGAGAGAGAGCGGGAATATCACACTGCGATGAGCGCGAGGACCGATATATATCGAGCGGAGATCCTGAGAAATAAGCAATTAAGCGGAGCCGCATGGAGCTCGCGCCCCGAGCAGTCCGACTCGATCGGTCGACGCACGCGCTGAAAAAGGATTCGCGCCCGACGATCGCGACGCGACGCCGCCGAGATCTCGCACCGAGAAGAACCGGCGATGAGAGGAATTGCCGAGCCAACTGATCGAGCAAATGCGCTCTCCATCTCATCGTCGCTTTCTCTCTCTTTTTCTCCCTTCATCTCGATCTTCTGCTCTTCGAAGCGCGCTCAAAGTCTCCGGGAGTCGCGACCATTAAAGGCGACCGCCGCTTTTTTCCCATCCCGATCGAGACTTTATACTAGAATATGGCACCGGAGGAGAATCGCGTGCCCGCGATGAGGTCATCTTCATCGCTGTTGATCCTACTCGGATAGATTTTCGCATTTATTATGACACGCGATTGACTCGAAAATTTCAATTTAAGGATGTTTCCCTTAAATTGTCATCCCTACCAATCAATAAAACTTTTTTTTTCATATTTCACAAATCTGTCAAAATTATAATATGCTAAACGTTGGGATATATTTCTCCCAATAAAATAGTATAGATTATTTTTCCTGTAAAAAGAGGTATATTTTTCATAACGCTAATTTATTGGAACAAACATTGCTTAACTCTGGAGCCAGGGTCGATTTTCTATCCAACTATTTTAGGACATCTTATACATACTCAAACATTCAAGTATTTATTTACTTGAAATATTCTTTAAAATTAACATATAAAATGAGTTTTGGATCGCTAAAAAATATCAGACAATAGTTTAGATGTGCATTTTAAGCAGATTTTTTTTGAACCCCTCTAGATATTGGGACGTTTACCTTATATGTAAAATAATTTTCAAAAAATTCACATCATTTTCGATTTAAGACACATCGTTAACCCCCTTCTTACACAATATACTATTCTCATAAACCCTTTTCTCAGATTTGTGCAATCATCGATGTTATTAATCTCGAAAAATAGCCGGACGGAAGAGTGCCTCGGTCGTTTATTCGTTTAACATTATTTCGCTTTATTTATATAGCTGATCGCTTATAATTCGCAAATTGCGATGATGTCAACGGTATTAAAAGTGCAACGAGGATAATTTTCTTAATCCCCTGCGCTTGCCCGGCGGAGGAGAGATGAAAATAAAAGGAGATCGGAAAGGGAGCAAAAGAAGCACACGCGCATGAACTGTTCTCCTCCGGATAAATTTCTTGTGTGTGGTCTCTCCGTTCGGAGGGCTAAACGTGCCGATAAATCTTGTCAGCGAGAGATGCAGTACGTTTGGAACGTATGTGTGTGTGTGTGCACCGGGGCTGCTCGAGATCGGCACCTTGACGTTATTGTAACGGCGGAGGTTGCTGCCGCGAATCGAGAATAAAAAGGGCACAACTCACGGATGAGGTCGAATATTAAATCGCGAGTCGCTCCGCGATTATTGTCCCTGCTATCCCGAGCTTTGCGCTCGTTTCGCGTAATTAGTGTGCGAGACCAACAGGTGAGCCCGATCGGGACGCGACGCCGACCAGCTGCCTCTTCATCTCTCTCTCTCTCTCTCTCTTTATATTCATTTCGCTCTCCGCGATTTCTTTCTCGTCTTCCCTCTCATTCCGCTCAACCTCGCACCGGTCCCTCATCGTCGATTCTCCGACAGCAGGAATTCGTGATAAATACCCATTGACGAATATCACTCTCGACTGATTATCTTTTTACAATTCAAACTCCCGTCGCCAATTCATTTTATCGTTTCTAAAAAAAAAATTGAATTACGGTTACGTAAAGTCATATATTCATCGTCATTGTTTCCGCAGTTCTCTCAATTACTTTATTAGTAAAATAAAAATGTCCCTATAGTTCGGCATTCATAAGAGTTGTCTTCACTTTATTACTTTTTAAATGTTTTCTCCAGCCAAACGAAAGTCTGCAGAAAATTTTTAGATAGGGTGTATCAGTTAATCAAATAGTACCTAATTTAAAAAAAAATAGAGGAGGGTCGTCGATGTCATTTTCGTGAAAAATTGAATTGAAAACGTGCTTTTTAATACACGCAAACGTACCCAAAAATGGTAATTACATACAATTTTTGGGGTTTTTACGTTGTTAAAGACTGCAGAGCTAAATGAAAAATCTCTCATTATGTTCATCATTTAAAAATATGCAATAAAAAAAGTATTGATCTAGCTTTCTAATCTTAAATCCACTAAAAAAATTGCGATCTTGATGTTTGAATCATTCATTTCGTCCCGCAAAAATTTTCGGGAATTACCCATTATAAAGTCGATTTTGTCGAGGACACGAAAAGATATTGCCACTTGAAATTTTATGATTTTCCTATTTTCGATTCTCGGAAAATCAGTCTGAAGGTTCTTGAACACGATAAATTTTCCCAACTTACTTTTATTATAACTTGTACGTGTAGTAATGTGAGATAAATAACTTGCGACATAATTTTCTACTATTTATATCGAATATACCTGGAAAAATATACCTGAATAGTTCGGGGATCGTAAACATTAAACAAAAGAGAGAGAAAGTTAGTCGAGCGTATAATGAGGAAAAAAATTTCCAATTTCCGAGATCACCTCGACTATTTGTTTATCCCTAATGATTCATCGAGATCGAGGGAAAAACCAATTAGGTCTTAATTGTTCGGTTTTATGACGAAATTTAGAATCAGTAGGCCGGTGCCAAGTGTCGAAGTAAGATGTGTCGGGTTTTCCAAAGTAGTTCGGTACCGAAAAACATTTCGTAGAAATTCGACAAGTTTAATTGAGTGTCAGTTCCAGTCATTTTCAATCATACAAAAAGTGAATAGTTTCGTGTTTCAAATTTATAATATCGTTTTAAAATACTTTTAAAAAATGTCGGTGTGGGTGAAAAATCGAATAATTAGATTTTTCATCATAAATTATTAGTCCTATATATTTTCATTTATCCATATGTATATTAGATGGTTCGTTTTTTAATTTAATTTTTAAAAATACAAAAAAATATTGAGTTTTGGATCGTGGTGGTGAATAAAGTGCGAGGCCCACGAAACATATTCAGCAAAAAATCAGGCAGATTCGTTTCGTGTCTACAAATCACCCTCCATAAAGCTGATTTCGTTAACAGAAAGGTAAGACATTGAAATTTTTATGGGTCTACGAGACCCAGTGTGACTCGCTAAATATATTGAATTTTTTTTTCGATTTTAAGAGCCTATTCAATCGAAAATTTCTCGTATATAGATAACGAAAATGTTAATTATACGAAGTTACGTATAAAAATAAACCATAAAACCTAACATATTATATTTTACGACAAAAATTCAAATTCAACATAATTGCGGTAAATGTTAATAATTGAGATTCCTCCGTCGTTGCTTCGATTTTTATTACGTATGAATGTTTTTTGAACAAAAGTGGAAGAGAGAGGTATACGTAGAAAGAAGCGGGAGAAACCGGCGATCAAGTCGAGAGCCGGATTGACAACGAGAACGACAGCTAACGTCGTCGACGCGATGCGGCATGAATTCACTTTTTTCGCATATTCCGGCGTGTACATACGTGTGTCATGAGCGCACACACGCGTTCGGGGAGGAGTCGCATATGCCCCGTGTAATGGGACTCGGGGCTGCCCTGTGTATGGACAACGCGACGTTCCTCGAGCATTTTGCTAGAGTTAAGTGAAACGTCGTGTACGAAAGGCGACGTGACTTTGTGCACACACCGAGTGCGTACACCAGTTGCACCAGAGTCGCAAAAAAGCATCAGGATCGTTAGAAAGAACGTGTGCGCAAAATGCGCCGGTTCTTCACAGCGGTGCCATCGTTTCTGAATCAAAAGCGCGTTTTCTTTTCCTCTCACTCGTATATTCTTCTTTTATTCCCCCCGATTGAATTTTCGCGAGAGCGAAAAAGCACATAATGAGAAATTTGCGAAAATGTGCAATGATGTCGCGCGGAATGCGGATTTTGTGTGAAAATACCTTAAACGTGTTTCATAAAACGACACCTCGTTTCTGGTATAGAGTTGTCCGCTGTCTGCGATTCGCGTCCACCATTCTCCGCGGTATTCTCCCGAGTACGCGATCCGCGCGTGTGCGATATATTGTGCTCTGTTACGATTATGGCCAGAGGGATCGCGTACTCCGAGAATCAACGGGGAAAAAAAGAGTCCAATCGAATTAATTATTATCTTTGATAAGGGGAAATAAAAGAGGCGAGAAATATAGCGGAACGAAGTCGTTGGGAATAATTTTGGCAAATTCTGCGGAGCGACGTCGTAAAATTTCTCAACGACCCGGATGAGATGGGAGTGTCGCGTTTGACGCGGCGCTCGTTGGTCACAAAAGGCAGAGAGAATTCTCTCGCGAAGGGATCATCTGATTGCGTGCGACCGAGCGAAAGATCCAATTCTCCCAATTAAGCTTTCGCACTTTTTGATGACACTTCGCTTTACCCCGGCGTGCTTCCTGGAACTGAAGGAAAACCACGTCTTTCGCACATCGCGATCAATATAAATATATACGAAACACACGAGCGAGAGAATCAACCGAATTGGATGTAAACGCTTCGCGTGACGAGATCTTTTTTCTCCTTAATATAATAGCGACGAGATTGATTCTCGCCCGCGGAATCCAGGCGTGAATAAAATTGTTAAACTCTAATTCGTGATGGAAAAAAACCAAAAACACGATTTTTGATCATTTTTTGATTATGTGCTCAAAATAATTAACGAGTAAAATCAATATAAAACTTTTCACAAAACGAAAAAAAAAAATTTCAATTGTCGTCATTTTCAGTCTCGTTTCATATTCTTGAACGATAAAAAAAAATGAACGAGAATAAACGTTGAGTCAAAATGTTGAATTTTTGTCATAGAAGAAAAAACCAAAAACACGATTTTGGATAACTATTTCCTGTTTTTTTTCGTAATTTATCTGTTGATTTTGCTCAAAATAATTAACGAGTACAATGAATATAAAACACACTTTCCAAAAAAAAACGAAAAAAAAAATTATTACAATTGTCGTAATTTTCAGTCTCGTTTCACGTTCTCTAGAACGATAACAGAAAATTAATATTGTCTAAAAAAAATGAACGAGAATGAAGGTTGAGTCGAAATATGTTGAGCGAAGAATGGCTGGTCAGGAAAGGCGAGGAACGTCGTCCACACGTCGGTCGTAGAGCGGAGGGGTTGTTTCTGGTTGACGCTTCCGTGGGTCCAAACACGACAAAACCAGGACTAATTTCACAAACGAATAAACGCTGTAACCCTCGTGCACGTTTCGTCCGTTCCCTTCACGGGGTTTCTGTCTCGGTCTCTCGTTCGAATTTTCCGTATTGAAGCACACAACGAGATTCCTCGGAAACGAGGGATCGGAGCACGAGGGGGGTGGAACTCGAACTGTTTTTCGCGCTGGGGATTTATTCGACGAGCGAGCGATGAGAGCGACGGAAAAGTACAGAAAGCTCAGCTAGAGTATATCTGGGAATAAAAGGCGAATAAGAGAGAGCGTGATAACACATGGGGCGATACCGATACACACCCTGTTTGTTTCTGATCTGGGGATGACTCAGCTGTGCTCTTCCTGATCGCTATACATCCCGCGAGAGAATCCTTCGAAAATCGCTCCTTATTTCAGTACACGAGCGAAAATACTTTGGCGCTTGTAACTTTTTGTATAGCCGATTGATCGCGACGTCTCGATTTTTTTTTCTCTCTCGAGTAATTCGATTTGAAACGAAGGAGCCCATATACGGTGTGCCCCCGGTGCGTGTAGGCAGGATATAATGCTCGAGCTGATGAGAGGAAGATCGCTGCGCGAGCTACTTCGGTAGGCGTCGTTCCTAATGTCGTTTGGCTCGTATCTCCCGAGTATCTCTCTCTTCTCCTCGATGTCAGCGTCTCTTCCATTTCGTGCCCGGGCACGTACGCACACATACACGCATCCATATTATGTTCTCTCAGCAAGAGAAAATGTCGACGTCCGGTATAACAGAGAGCTCGTTTATTTTTTTCCGAGTCGCGCTTACTTTTTCTCATTTTATTTTTCTCACAAATATACACGCGCCTCCATATCGTTTGAACTCTTCGTCACGTGATTCCGCACACACGGATTCGGGCCCGAGGTCGAAACGAGACCGGCCGGCGTTGATTCCCGTTCGAAGTTTCGCCCTTCTGACTCTCGCCCGTCCCGCGTGCATGAATTTCTCGATTAAAATACACACGCATCCCGTACGAATGTTCTCCTCGACAGCATTCAGCTCTTCGACTCTTATAACATTTATTTCTTCCTTCGTTCTCTTTTTTTCCTATTTCTCTCTCTCTCTCTCTCATTTTCGTTCGTTGATTTTTTTAAAAAGAGCTTCTCGATCGCGGAGGTTCGATCTTGTGCCGCTATCGGCGGTGGTCGGGTGTCGAAACACCTCGACCAATTATCGAGAAACTGGAATCTCTGACCACCCAGCGGAGTTTCTCTCTCTCTCGCTCTCCCGAACCTTCTCTTATTATATATACACGCGTACATTATCATTTTCTTATTCCTTTTCTCTTTTCACCGCGTGTCTTTCCTCTCTTTCTCCTTATATTTCCACACACGAGCGCGCGCTCGTCGCGTCCGTGTACGGGGAGAAACGAGAATCGATTCTTTCTCGAGAGTTAATTAAGGCTGATCCTGAGCCGGCGAGAAGCTATAAGGACCTTCTGGCTTTACGCTCAAACCGAGCGTCGCTCTCGCGCGTCCGATCGGCGACGTGAGAAGTTCTCGATTCCGGATTTTCATCCGCGGCATATACGAGCCTCTATTTTTTCGCCGACTTTTTTTTTCCTCTCGTGTTTTTAGTCCCTCGTTTTGTTTTAATCGCTTCTCCTCTAGCTCGCGAGAGAGCCTCCCGTATAACGATCTCTCGCTCTCGTCGTCTCTTTTTATTCGTTTCGTTATTATAACGCGCGGCGACGAGAGGGGAAACGCGGCTGTCCGCGGAGAGCGAGAAGCGAGAATGAAGCTGGCCGCGTGAGAATAACAAGACGATGGCACCTTTCGAATCGTTCGAATACTTTCCTCCCGGCTTTTATATCCCCCTTCGCCAACTCAGCCTTTTCTTTTCCAGAATTCCAATCCGCTCTCTTGACATTTCTGTTTCGAGCTCGTGCTCTTCTTACCCTCACATTTTTTACATATTTTCCAAACATTTTTCTCCCTCCCGGTCCTCGCTCATCGTTTTTCATTTAATGACCGAGTTCTCTATTATTTTCCCGCGCGGAAAACGTATTTATCGTCGAGATATCTGCAGTCCTCGGGGATTTGGTCCATCTGTGCCCCGCGTGTCGAATTATCTTTGATCGTTTCTCTCGCCTGTACACGTATATATAATGTACTCACGAAAAAGACACGAGAGCAGCAGGGAACAGATAAAACGGGATCACAGTGACAATACACGTATATGTAGGAAAAAGATTCGTGAGATAAAATCTATTGGTGTAGTCATCGAAACTATGGAGAGAGTTCAAATTTTCATGCACGAATCTCATACTTTCATCGCCCCAGACGAGTTCTTGAAATGTTATTCGAAACCGTGATTATTTTTCGCATTCGTATGAAAATATATTTTACTCGTTTACGTAACATGTTGCAGAACAAACTATATTGCTTACCCTTTCTGGAGTGTCTTCTAGACCTTTGACAAAATTTCAATTTTATGAAGATAATATCTTTTATTATGAAAGCAGATTTTCGAAAATTTGCATATTAAAACAGCACACTTTGGATTACAGTGTAGCAAATATCTGATTTATGTCAATAATTAAACTATTTTTTTTACATTATATACTTGAAGAATGTGAAAAAAATATATTGAATATTTTTCTCAAGATTTCGATCGTGACGCAAAGTACAGTTTCTGGAGTGTCTTCTAGTCCTTTGACAAAATTTCAGTTTTATAAAGATAATATATTTTATTATGAAAGCATATTTTCGAAAATTTGCGTATTAAAACTGCACACTTTGGTTTACCAGGCAGCAAATATCTGATTATGTCAATAATTAAACAATTTTTTTTACATTATATACTCGAAGAAGGTGAAAAATATATATATTGAATATTATTTCTCAAGATTTTGATCGTGACGCAAAGTACAAAGTTTATTTCCTCTCGTTTTCGGGCTAATCACGAATTTCGTCGTTGTTTTCACGCTGTTGTAACTTCGTGGAAAGGCGAACGCATAAATCACGCGTGTACGAGGGCAAATCTTGGCGTACAGGTAAGACGGACGTGTGTGGAAGCGAAGACTCGTCGCTGATGCGAGATGCGAGCGAGGAAAGAGTTTTGTACTGTACAAAACTCGTGCGTCGGAAAGCTCCATTGACTTGGAAGCGGAGAGGAAGCCAGAGCGGAGAGAAAGAGCGAAAGCGAGAGAGACAGACGCGTGCCCTCGACGGGGTGTCGGATGCATACGAGATAAAGTTGCCCTACGGTTTCCGGTGAGTTTCGTGACTCTGAGAATGAAAACGAGCATATATCTGGATATCTACGGGCCATTCCGAAACAAAACTGGCCCTCCGCATTTTCATCTTTCATGAATTTTAACATTTCCTCTTCTTGCTGCATGCATGATCATTCCCAACGTGCTTACTCAAACCAACTTTTTGTCCCACTTTTACAATTTCGACGCAATCATTTTTTTCGACATCTATTCAATTCGCAGATCTCGCGAGCATGCATTGATAAAAATAATGTTTTTATGTGTACGATTTTATATTATCAAAAATCTGGTGGTAAAATCGTATTATAATTTAACATTATTCTTGGTCTATATAGTTTCCACCGTTTGGTGTAGAATAGCATAGTGTTAATAGATATGGTTTGATATATGCTGTGTTTGATCATCAGTGTAAATAATTAACACTGCAATTTAAACACCATTTCGTGCGTAAAATTAATGAAGTATCACTATTCGGTGTGATTAAAAAATAAATACAGATTAAACAATTCAACAATATAAAGAATATTTTGGAATAATGTAAGTTTCGGTTTGTTTTTAAGGTTCATGCCCATTATATGCAATATTGTTCGTAAAAAATTTCATGTTAACAAGTTCGTAAATTATTTTTTGTTTTTTCTTTTCTCTTTCTCTGAATGCAGAGATTTACCTTGATAGATAGTAGTTTACTATCTATACTTGTTCTTTAAAAAAAATTATTTTTATATTAATTTTAATTAACGTTGATGTTGAGTAGCAAGTGTTCTGGCAATGTTTCAAAAATTTTTATATTTAGGTATCAGTTCCTTGAAATAATTATGCTTCCCCTCAAACTTGATTAAACAAGGATGCCCTCGAGGACCGATTTCCTTAATGATATTCGGATTATGGGTCATAAAATGATGTTCTGGTATCCCAAGCTCAAGCTCAGGTACCTGATACTAAATTTTTCGCGTTCATTCTCATTCGTTTGCCACTTAATAGAGTGGACTGCCGGAAACTTAAACAAAGTTTTATTGCTGAAAATATCGATTTTTAACCCCGTGAAATAACCAAAAGTAACGCCGCTCAACGTCTTTTACCAAACACACCGGTGTTATTTTTTTATACCGTTTCCTTTTACCACTTGCACTATTTCGTTAACGCACCGCGAAATATTTTTTTACAGTGTACATGAATTTAATCGCGTTCTAAATATTATTACGAAAGATTTCGAATGGAACGTCCCGTACGTCGGGCCCTGTCTCTCGCACTCTCCGCGGAGAATATGATTCTCTTTTCCTAACTTTCCTCTCTCCCGCTCGCGACCCACCCCCTTTTTTATGATCTCCATGGCCGCAGAGTACTCGCGTTGCGAATGCACACACCGCACACGCGGAGAGAAGAATCTCCCTCTTTTGTTTCATCTCTCTCTTTCTAACTCGACGAGAGTTCAAAAAGTCTCGAGAACGTGGCGGAACTACGAAATATACTTCTCAACTCTTTTCCACTAGATAGAGATCTTGGCGGCGCGGTGAGAATGCATGGATGCACTCGTGTAACGTGCGCCACCGCCCTCCCTCCCCCTCCCCCTCCCTTCTGGAAACCCTGCAGTAACTCGTTCAACTGTTATTCCTACCGAAAAACACACGCTAGGTCTCTTTTGGTCAAACGAATTATTTCGAAGAGGGAGGCATCGGAGGAGTTCCCGGAGAATTTTTTGGTCGTAAACGCTCATAATGTGTAATTTTGTATCCAAAGCGATATAAAGATAATGCAGGTGGGATGCACTTCGCACCAGAGCCCTAACGAAGCAATAAAAGAATTACGAAAATTCAGGAGCGAGGACATCGTAAAGCTTGGATCATCCTGCCAACTCTATTTCCCCGAGTCCGCCGCGCTTTATTTCACTGTATAAAAAGAAAAAAAAAAGAATATGATACGAGAGAGGCTCCCATAGCGGCGAAAAAATGAAATACGATTATTTATAATGAGGGACACCGGGAGAAAAAATTATTTTCTTGCCCGGAGGGTGCCATCAAAGGATTCCAGGCTCACCTGAACAAATACAGTTGACATTCCTGATACACGTAACTATCGGAGTACTGTCTTGACGGTTACGAGGACAAGACATCGCCGAGTTGCCTTCTCGAGCTTCCTGATGCACAGGTGACAGCCGCTTACATGTATAAACGCAAAATACATGCACAGGGTGTCCCCAAAGTCTATATTTATTTGATTCTCGCTTCTCCCAATATTCAATCAACATGAAAAAATTAATTTTATCGTCTGCCATGAAATCAAAGAAATATGGATGATTGATCATTACTATAATGAAAAATATCCTTCACTATCACTTTGAAAAATATTTTTTACCAAGCATTTCACTATATGCTTTTTTTAATATCGAAAAAATGGTTTTTTAAAGTGTCTTTATAAAAAATATGTTTTTGCGAGGGATGAAAATGAGACACCCTGTGAGTAGGATTATGGCGGGTAGATAGACGTCATTTTCGCGTAGAGAGAAAGAAAGAGGAAATATTCCTGGTGGAGTATAAAGAGAAAGGCATCGAGCGCAATTCCTCGGGTGTCGGTCGACACTTGTCGCTCGGTGAAAAACTGGATGCGTCTGTTGCTCGGCCGTTGGCTGCGGGACTCGGTCCGTTTGCATCAGCGGATCGTTCGCGTCTCTCGGAGGATTCCAACCCCGGCTCGCTCGGCGTCCGGCTGTCCCCCGATCGCCATTACGCTCGTATCTTTTATCTCCGATCCCCGAGAGAGGAGAAATCGAAATGTTTGTCCGAACGTCGCGTTGACGCTTTTCTTTTCCGATGTGCGAGCCATCAATCAGCGACGCTGATGCTTCTCTCGCTCATATCCTTATTCCTTTTTCCGCACTCAATCGCTGTTCCTCTCTCCCTTATTCTGCAACTCCGGGGCATTTTCGGTTTTTTTTTCTTTTTTTCCCATCACTTTTATATGTTGATCGTTTCCTCAAACTTTTTGTCATTCTGTGAAACAAAATTAATTTTGCTATTTTGACAAAAACTTTTTGAATTACTCAATAATTTCGATTTTTTAAAACTAAATTCAGGATTTATCTATTTGTATTTCGTCTGAATAATTCGAACTGATGCATGAAAGACAATAATATTTTCTCAATGAAGTTTGATTAATTTTAAAAAATGTTAAAAAAATACAACTCACTTTTTTCTCACAATCAGTATACGCATCTTTCTGAAAAAATTCTCTCGCTCACCGTTTCATCATCGACGTATCAACGGATCGCCTCGATTCGGGAATAACTTTCGTAACTTTTGACTTTTCCTGCTCCGTCGAATCTCAAAATTCTAGACCCGTTCACTGGAACGTGTGTCCCGAGCAGGTGACACGATTCTCGGCTGGCCAACGGGCGCGTTCAACACACGTAAAATACATTTCCGATTTCCAGGAACACGCCGTAGGCTCTGGAAAAGAAGCATATAGCCACGCGATATATCGCGGAAGGCTATCGAAATAATTTTCGTGCACGCGCGTGCCTTATTCGTGTTTAAAACAATCCGACCGTGTAGAAGAGATCGTGCAACGACGCCGATCGTATAACAATGTCTCATGAGCTCGCGTGAGATCTTAATTACTGTTGAAACTCGTCGACTCCTCGAAATATCGACCCGAAACGCGAGAAAAATAAATAAATCTGACATTTTTCCTAGGTAAAAGCGTAAACAGGCGCGGGTATGAAATAAGCATAAAAAATGCAAAGGGTATTCCACGGAAGCTCGAGCTGCGGCGGGAGTAAAAATATAATTCTGGCTGCTCGCGGTAAATACGCGGAGGCACGCATAAATACGCGAGTTTGTACGACCAGAAAAGAAATGTACATACATTATTTCATATATAAAGTATAACGCGGTGTATAGTGAGAAAGTGAGAAACTGAAGGGGAGAGACGCGGGTGAAAAGTGTACGAGATCTAGAGAAACGATAAGTTCTCCAAGTTTTCTCGTCGCCCGGTGTGCGTAAGCTTCTCGCACGCGTCTCGTCTCGTTCTCTTCCTTTTTCTACGGCGAGAGTTTGAAAGAGAGAAAAATGGTGAGCGGGGGGGAGGGGGGGGCCTTCCGGTCGACTCGCCCCCGTTGTCACGAATTCACGCGTTCCTCATCGCGATCTTACACTTTTTACGTGGCTGCGCGTGCCCATGGGCCCTTCCATACGAAATCGACACCTCCGCAGTAAAATACCTCCTTTCTCCCATCGAATTCCCGTCCCACGAAATTCTCGGCGTTATATTCACCCGCGCGGAAGCGAATTTCGTTGGACCGAGAGGCGAGAGAAATCCCGTTTCAAAAAAGACTCGCGACTCGTGATTGACACTCGAAAAAATCGGAAGCTTGTAAATTTAATCTGAAAGTCCTCATACATTTGCGAGAGGAGCGAGAACGTTCGTGCAAGTTCGGAGAACAAAAAAAACGTGTGTGGCAAGAATAGAGAAGTTAAAAGGTAGAGAGGGAAAGAGTTTTTTGGAAAAAGAGAGAGAGAATGAGAGAGAGAGGAACCAGAGGCGAGCCGAGAGGTGAGATGAGGTCACGGGTTGTATTCTCACCCGGAATTTATTCTGTGTACTACGCCGCAGCATTATAATTCTCGGGTCGTGCGAAGGACTAACTGTAAAGGGAAACCCTCGGAGCAAACACCGGCGGCTTATCCGTAAGATCGCAGGGTGTTAGCTCGAGGGGGGGCCAAAGCGAAAAAACCCCGATCCTCTCATCACGCCTTGACACGAAAACTGCTTCCTTGGCCCGTTTTCTCTCTCGCACACGAATCGTCAAATTTTCAGCCTTTCTTCAAAATTCGGAACTCTTTCTTTTTCCTCGAACGTGCATGCCAAGCCAAAAAAAAAACACTTCAATCCTCTCGATACCCATCATACAATTTCACCCTAAAAAGTCCACATAACACTTCTTCGAAATATTTTTCAGACTGTTGAAGAGAAAAATTTAATCAGGATGAAAAGTAATAGAGTCTTTATAAATGATTTTTAAAGGAAAAATGATACTCTGATGAATACAAAGAGTTAATCAGGATTGAAAAAGTCTCAAGTACGACGGAATAAGAATTTATATTGTCGGTAATAATCCTCGTAGGACTGTTTCTCTCTTTTCGTCTGCTTTGCCTCGAGACGGGTGTTAATTGGCTGGCACGTTTGGTGTATTAGACATTATATATCCTTATGCCTATTCGATTATATTATCGTTATTATATAACACTATAATATAAGGTCTTGTTCGTATATCTTGTGTTCCGTACGGCTTTACGAGAATAAAACGCCTCGGAAGCTTTTACAGCGGCGTGCATATGGCAAATGTGTCTTTTACCGTATTCACGTGTATGGGAGAGTCGGAGCAGAGCCAAGGAGCATTTAATTGGATCGGTTTACAACTCTCAGGAGTGCCTTGACCAACACTCTTGTAGATGAGGCAAAAATAAGAGAAATCTTTAATTTCTTTACGACGGATGGCTTCGACATCGTACACCATAATATATTTTATATATTCCTCAGATAAGACACTATACGCGCATGTTTTTTTCTTCTTCTTCTTCTTCTTCTTCTTCATCTCTTTACAGCCTCTCGAGTCCGACTATTTTCGTAACAAAGTTGTCACGGACCGTGCCTGAAAGATTAGTTATATTTTTCAAAATTAATTGTGCCCCGAGTGCAAACGAATATCAATTTTTATACATTCTTTTTTTTACAAAACGTAATCGAACGTTTTTTACGATCGGGAGGGCCTTGATACAACTCGAGGAAAAAAAAATTGAATAACTCGATGAGAAAAAAGGAGAGGAATGAGAGATATCTTTCGGCCGAAAAAGACGGGCGAGAGAGGAATATCTTTTAGCGGAAACACGCGAACGTCAGGAGAGTCTCTCGCGAGTGGTGGTGTGAATCTCATCTTTTATTCAGTTGTCCCCGCGAGTTTTGCAGCTTCGTTTCTCACCGAAAGTGTATAATACAGATACAGCCCGGGGAAAAAAAAGGAAGAGAGAGAGAGAGAGAGAGCGAGAACGCGAACGACGATCGGGCGCGAGAGAGGCGACGACGTATGGAAGTTCGGAACAGAAGCAGCTCGCTGCGTGTTGTAACGGCACGAGAGAGAATGTAAGCCATGGCCAGAAGCGCGAACATTTCGATACGTGTGTGCTGCGACGAGAGCGAGAGAGGGACAAACTATTTCTCCGCGGAGGAAGACGCGGTGTGTGCTTAAAGCCGTGAACAGAGACGCCGCTCCCTCGCCACTTAGGGTGTGAAACAGCGACGTTCCATCGAAATCCTCCCAACGATTCCAAACAGACCAACACGAGTATCTATTTCTATATCTATATTTGTGACAAACACCGGCTACCAACATTTTTTCGTGGCTCGAGGAACGAGTCGAGCGACTCCCCGATTTTCGGAAATTTTTATCCTCCCGCGGAATACATACAGTGGCCGAAAGTGAGAATAAAAGTGACAATTTTGAATTTTTCATCGGTCGCCGCGCGCACGGAGATTTTCTCGTCGCGTGACGAGACACCTTCGATTTGTATAATTGATAAAATTACGCTCGCGTGTGTCCCAGAGTAAATATTGACGTACCCGCGCGGTGCCAAGCTCTCAGCTGTATCGCCTGATACGAATTTATTATGCGTTTTGTCGTCTCTCCGTCAATTAATTTGAAACGATCAACGTGAATAAATAATAAAGGGCTCGTGGAATTTTTTCGATATTTTTCTCTGTTGGTTAAATTTGCAAAAAAAAAATAAAAAGAATAATAGAATAAGGAGAAAACGGGGATGGTGTGCGCGTTTGTCGTTGCGTTATCGATGAGGGTGTAGAAAACATAGTTAAAAATTAAAAAGCAAAAAGTTGAGGCCGCGTGCTGTCTCGCGAATCGATGAGGGAGTCAAAATTAGAGGTTTCGCCGGCGGTTTCTTCGGGGAGAAAAGGATATATCATTAGGGGGAATAGTCGAAGAAAGCAAGGGGCTGATGTCCGATTTCCGAGCGATCGAGGAGGGGATGACGTGCTGCCTAAATTATGAGAGCGAGACAGCAGCAGCAGCAGCGAGAGAAGGATCGGTGAAAGGGAATTATTACGGTGTTTAGGATCTAATTGGCCCGTCAACGTCTCTCGTTACTCTTTTCCTTTCCCTCTCTCATCCTATCCTGTTTATCCCCTCGCTAATATATAGTACCCCGCGACTAATTCTCTCTCCTCTTCGTTTTTGTCGTTTATGTATACACGAGAGACACAAGACCCGTGACAGTTCGTACCAACGTTTCTGCCCTGTCTTTTATTACGGAGCTATTTATTTCCTCACGAAGAATATCTCATCCTCTTTTTCCTCCCTCTCTCCCTCGCTGCGCCGTTTTCACTGGCAAATTAAATGTCACCTGTGCTCTCCGAGAAAGCTCTGCAAATAAGTAGTGTATCGCCAGAAAAAATATACATCCTCCCTGCTTCCTGTTCTCGTTATTGACATTTTTAATAATTTTCTCGTTGAAAAATATGTTTCTCGCGCCCGTTCGATATCCTCGTCGCCGTCGTCCTCTTTCTCGCCGCATCGACGATCCTCCGGGGTCCCTCGCATACCTTATTTTTATAATACAAAACCTCGCGCGGAAGATCAAGGCTCGCCGCCGATGAATTTCACGTATTAATGCGCTCTGGGTGGATCATAAAGTCTCTCGCTCGGTCCCCCCTCTCGCCGCATCCCGACCGACACTCTTCTCGGCTCGCAAGCGACTCTCCGCTGTTCTCGATTTTATGCCGGGTGCCTTACTATACGGAATTACGGAAGCCGCGCCGATATTTCAAGTATTCGCAGCACTTAAGCCCGAGTAACGAGGTGAGATAAGAAGGAGAAAGAATAGCTTCGGATCTCTCCCGGTCTCTATACCGCCCGCTGTTGGTGCCTTCTACTTTTCCCACCGCGGCATTATATATACAGGATCTTTTACACCGAATTCACTACACTCGAAGAGAACTTTCAAAATTTTTCTATATCTTTCGAGCCATCGAAAAGAAAATTAGTCATCGACCATCCAGCTTAAACGTTATTATTCCATACACTGATTATAATCGAATAAAATAATGAAATATTTGTCTTGGAATGATAATGCATCTTTTAATTAAATAAGTTTTCAATATAGAATGACGCAATTTAAGATTCAATCCAATTTATAAATTACGAGCAGCAACGCGGCCGCTTTTTCCGTTTCAACATGTTTGAATTGATGTTTTACAATTATTCTAAGCGTATACTTCATACAATTTCGTTTAATG
>JAPYYW010001063.1:0-48207 GCA_030522545.1 Cremastinae sp. A BG-2022a
GAACGAGTCAGCGAGCGCGAAGCGCGCACGGAGTGGGGGGCCATAAAAATCTTCCCCTTGGGGGCTTTTGCGTTCTTATAGAAGTGTCGGACTGTATAGTATTTTAGTAATTAAAAAATGGTTGATCGTTTAATCAATGCTGAATGTCGTAAATATTTCATAATATTACTGACAAAAATGTGCGATAACGAAAAAAAAGAAAGTGTTAAAATAATGGAAGATTGTTCGGTGAAGAAAAAAAAATAGAAAAAAAAGAAATTCATATATAGGTATAGGATGCGGAAAGGGTGTAGTAAACACGTGTTGAGCGGGGAGGAGACAGACGATATCTATAGGTGACAAAGGAGAGCGAGCTGATGGGAATAAAGGAGAGGGAGGGAGGGAGGGAGGGAGGGATCTGGATATGCGCGCCGCTCCGGGGCTCTAAAATAATAAACTCGCGAGTCCGAAGCGCGCGCGCGCGAGAGTCTTTCGCGTTAGCGCTCTGTGAATTCCCGAGCGCGTGTGGCTCGCGGCTGTTGTTACTTACACTGAACAGACTCGTTCCGTAACGAGAACGAGCGAGAAAAAAAGGCTTTCGCACATTTTCGTACGCTGATGGGAAAAATCTCTCTGGACAACGTGCATTACAGTTATTCTATCACACTAAACGGCCGCTCTATTCTTTTCATAATCATCCCAGCATCAAAACTCGGCGTCGCTATACCAATAACATATATCATTTTCTTCACAAGAAATAATGCGCATTTCGTGTTGTGTGTGTCTCAAATAAAATAACGAAATGATAATTCTTGTAGTGTTAATAATTCTAAATAAGGATAAATGATAAAATGTACATGTATTTTGTGCTCGCAAAAAATAAAATAGCCATCTCTCTCTCTCTCTCTCTCTCTCTCCATACGATACAGGTATAATATGTACATAATTCAGAATAAATAAATAAAACATGTTTGGATATGTTGAAAAGTATAATGACGTCCTGCGAGCGTATATACTGCAGGATTGGTAGAGATTATATAATGGTGGGTAACAAAAGTGCATACTCTAGTACACAATAAAAAGACAGATCGTGAAAAGTGTCCAGTGTCCACCCCGCGCATAATAGGAGCAGCGCAGCAGAGATGAGTGTATACAAATGTATATATGCAAGCATTATCGAAATACTGTGAATAATGAATAAGATACGAATAATCGAGAAGCAAAGATTTACTCCGTCCAGCATTGTATATAATTTTCACAGCGCGTAGTAAACATGCCTCAACGCATTTACATGAAATTATATGTATATACGATCATACACTCGTTCCGCACTTATTGAATCGTCTCTGAAATAAGCGTAGTACAACCGCAAAAGCGTGTTGAGACAGATTTTCTTCAAAATTTGCACAAGTCTTCTTCAATGTCATATGAAAACATGTGTCAAATTTGACAAAGCTTCACCATCTACAAATGGAGATATAATACATTGAAAGTCGTTGCTTTTTCGAATCTCCCATAAGAGGCCATGTTAAAAGTAGCCATTTTTAAAAATTAAATAACAACATGGTTGAGCCTTTTTAAATTTTGCAAACACGTTAACACAATGCTAACGAAGATCTATGCAATTTTTGAATAAATTCTGTCTCAAGAAATTTTAACTGATGATTCAACATCAAGTTAACACATAAGGACAAACTTTTGAATAGACTACTACCTTAAGGCAGTTCTCGTAAAAAATGAACTTCGACAAATTTCCTTGAACAATTTGCACAAATCTTCTTGGATGTGATCTGAATATGTGGTCCAAATTTTAAAAGGTTTTACCACGTATAGAAGTCAAGATATTTTTATTGTTAAAAATCATGATTTTTCGCGCTCTTCATCCATAACAGCACTTGTTTGATGTTACGACGTTTAACCTTCAATATTTTGACTTGTAAATGGTGAAACTTGTTAAAATTTTGCACAGATTTTTAAATAACATCAAAGAAACTTTGTTTATAGTTTTTCAAAAAAATCTGACATAAAATTATTTCAAATTTTTTAAAATCATGTAGCAAAGTATACCCGAGCCTGGGGTGATCTTGAATTTGGAGTATGTTGTTCTTTAGTCAATTTGCAACAACTTTGCTTAATTAACTTATTCTCGCAAATTACTTTGAACGTCAAAAAAACTGAGACGAAAGTTTTTTATTTGACTTTTACCTTATAACTGGCGACTAGAGACGCTTAGCGGTATTATATCGTATAACTCTACACTCTATTGGTAATGTTGAAATCTTGCCGACAGCTATAAATGTCATCTCTTTTTCTCTCCACGAGAGAGCACATACCAACGAAGTCAGATTTGACTTCGTTGATACAGACAACTCTTATTTTTACTTATAATTTAATTTTTTTAGCATTAATAGGCATATTTAATTTACTACTTCTTTTAAAAATGATAAAAATATGTTATGATAAAAATATGGGACACTGCATGGCTAGCGGTCGGTTTTGCACGATGTGTAGACAATGCAACCGGCCATTATAGCCGCCACCCGAGTACATACATACATACATATATATGTATGTACATACATACCTGGTTCCCCAATTGGCAATTGTTCAGAAGGCTCCTGTTCCCGAACCTCGAACCGGCTTCGTTTTTATTTACTTTCTCCTTTCTCATTGTTACTGCCACCGATAAGCGTTAATAAGCATTAAACAAGAAGAATTTTTTAAATACTATTTTCAAAGATGGAGGAGTTGTTAACCAGACTGCTGGTTCCCGACACGAACGTCGTCGAAAAAGTAAGATATTTTTCGTACTCTCAATGTTGAAAAAAAACCACGTGGCTCATCCCATTTTGCTACTTTCAACTATTGTTCATATCAACTTTATCTCATATCCTCCAATTTTTATCTTGTTTCCCCAGTAACAACAATAATAATAATAATAATAAAAGTAACTACAATATCCTCGTAATAAAATAATATTCCAGGCAACGGAGGAATTGAGGCAGGTTTTGAAGAAAGCGGAGAGTACCGAGCAGCTATTCCAGCTCATGATTTCTTCAGAAAAACCAATGGTAGATGGATTATTTGAAGCAAGTCATTTTTTATGAATCTTGTTTATGAATAATGGTATACTGTTGATTCTCTAGATTAGACAATATGCGGCGACGATTCTGAAAGAACGTTACTCAAAAGGAAAGAATTGGGCAAAACTTCCGCCAGAGGTTCGCACAAGAGCAAAAGAGCTAATGACTCATGTAAGAATGAAACCATTGTATTACCTCTACCATGGTTAGCTCGATGATGAAAGAAGCAAGCATAAAGAACTTGTTTTTACTTTTAGAGCTTGATAAATGAAGGTCAAAGCAACGTGAGAAATTCTGTGGCTCAACTGATAGGTGCAATTATGAAACATGAAATCTCCAACAACGGATGGCCACAAATATTTCAATTGATACAAGAATTGGCAACAAGTCCGGATGCTGCTAAGAAGGAGCTGGGATTGTACACGTTGGTCAAAATCACTGAAATAGCTACAGAATGTTACACTGTTCACACAGAATCCATAATGAACCTTCTAGGTCAGGTAATGCAGAGTACAACAGACTCCGGATCTACGGTAGCCTTCTACATTCTCAAGACATTGCTAAACTTTGCTAGCTTCGTTGAGGGCAATCAGATGGTAATAAATACAACGCAATAAAACATCATTTAATTGTTTAACTGTTTATTAATTTGCATTGAATATCGATCTTTCAGATGGTCAATGCATATCACGAGATGATGATACCAGCCATGAATATCGTTCAAGCGCTCTCCCTCAAGGACGAAGCGCGAGCCATCGAAGCGATGGAACTTTTCGACGAACTTTGCGAGGAGGCTGTCACAGTTATTGGCCCAAGAGTCCGAGATCTCGTCGCGATGTCTCTTTCTATTGCGACAAATAACGAATATGGCGATGAATTGAGATCCCGCGGGCTGAGTCTTCTCAATATACTGATAAAAACAAAAAAAAAAGCGATCGTCAAGCACAAAATGGTTCAACCTATCGTCGGTGAGTCGACTCTCCACTCATTTTTCTCTATTCTTTCTCTTTCACCTTTTTATTTGAAAAAAAAAAAAAAAAAAAAAAAAAAAAAAAAAAAATTACCAAAAGTCGAGCGACGAGGAGCAAGACTTTTTCGCGGACGAGAACGAGGAACAGGCACCTTCGGTTCGCGCAACGCACACGATGCACCTTCTCGGTCTTCACTTTCAACCGAACAAGATCGTTCCTCTCTTGGTGAGGGAGAAATAGCACCTCGATTCCGTTTTAACTTTATCATCAAGAAGAGAAAATAAAGAGAATAATGTATTTATTTTGGGGCACAGGTCCAGCGTATTTATCCGGCGATCGAGGGAAACGATGTTTATGCGAAGAAAGCTGCTTACTTGACGATCGCTGGCCTGGCCGAAGGTTGTCCGGAGTACGTGCGTAGCAATTGCCTCGTGGATTTCGTTCAACTGGTTAGCATGGGCATGTCGTCCGACAGTCCGATCGTTCGAAACGCCGCGTTCTACGCGACCGCCAATTTGTCGGAATATCTCCAGCCGGAGATAAGCGAATACGCCGAACAATTTATTCCCATGCTCTTCCGCTATCTCGATCAAGTCTACAAATCGCAGGATCAATCCAACACCGAGCTACCTTCCGGGGTTCAGGAGCTGTTCGACGCGATCGAGACGTACTGCGAAACTTTGGAGGAAGGCCTGTTGCCTTACTTGCCGAACATAATGCAACAATTGCTCAGTTATCTCAATAACGGGACTTGGATAAAACTTCGCAGGCTCGTCTTCAGCGCGATCGGCGCAGTCGCGAACGCGACCAAGCAACACATGCTGCCCTATTTCCAGGATATCATGAAACACTTGGAGATTCACCTGAACGAACAACAAACCGAGGATACTATGCCCTTGCAGATCGTAGCTGTTGGTACGACTTTTTTCCAAATTTCGCTCACTCACTCGAGTCAGCAAACAAAACTTGGTTACCTTATAATGAAAGTTCTTTGTACTAGAGTTTATAATAATTTTCAGACACACTCGGTGTACTCATTAGATCTATTGGAGGAGAAAATCTCAAGCACGTGGTCGAGGGTTCACTGACATTTGGTCTAAACCTTCTCGTCAATACGAGCGACCCGGACGTAAAGACTGCAATTTACGGATTATTCGCTTCCATTAGTACGGTTATGAAGAAAGATATGGCACCCGTTCTTCCAAAAATAGCAGAATATATGCTCGAGTCGGTACGAAGCACCGACGGCGTCGTTGTACGTTTTACTTCATATTTTAATATATTTTTGCATGAGAATTTTTCTTTTTTTTTTTTCATTTCATAGTATCATTTATAATTAAATTAACGCCAGGCTCGTTACAAAGATGATGACACGTGTCCCTTTTTGCCCGTTTACGACGAGGGGACGGACAGCGATGAGGAAAACATTGAAATAACTGACAGCGAGGACGACAACGATGACGGGTTCATAGCCGAGTACAGAGTTAACACCTCTTATGTCGACGAAAAGGAAGAGGCCATAAGAGCTTTTACGCTCATAGCGGAAAATACGGAGTAAGTATTTCTTTTTTTCTTTGACAAATTATATATACTTTGTTGAAATAATTTTTTTTTCATTTGTAGAGAAGTTTTCCTACCGTACATCGAGAAATGCTTCGAAGAAGTGTACAGAATGACAAATCACCCTCACACAGACGTAAAAGTAGCGTCGATAGATGCGTTACTTCAATTTTGTGTGAATCTATCAAAGATCGAGGGAAAGGAGGCGTTACAGAAGGCGCTGTCGATGTTTGTCCCGAAATTGTCGGAGCTCGTTCGACTCGATACCGAGTCACCGGTCGTTTTGGAGGCGCTCGCAGCCTACACGGGTTTGCTCAAGGAAATAAAGGCTGATGTTTTGCTCGACGAGGGTCACCGGGACGCGATTATTAGTTGCATCTTCGACATCGTAATGGGAAAAACCGAGTGCCAGGACCAGGACGACACGCCCGAAAATGAGTCGGAGAACGAGTCCGAGGAGGACGAACAGTTGTTCGAATACGCCGGTGAAGCCTTCACCGAGCTCGGAAAACTCATTCCACCCGACGATTTTGTCATCCTCTGCAAAAAAATGTTGCCGAAGCTTGAAGAAAGATGTGTACGTATTTTTTAGAGTTTATTATTGTGATTAAGAGACCAATGTGTAAAAAAAATAATTAAAAATTCTAAAAATCACAATTTTTTAGTTCGTTTCGGAAGCATATATATATTTGTCATCGAGTTCTGAGCCATGTTTAAAATTTCAAGTCTTTAGCTTATGAGAAAGTGAATGATCGGTTGTAAAATTTCACCTGAATGGACAGATATTGAAGCGAGTTAGTAGTGAAAACGTGTTAAAAATTTTTAAAAAAATGAAATAATTGCAGAAACCGATGAAAACAGAAGCCCAGAGATCGTTCGCTACCGGAACGATCGCCGAATGCATCGTTGCGCTGAGAAAAGCTTCGAGCTTTTTTGCGCCTCGTTTGTACGCGCTATTCTGCAAAAGCATTCAGGACAAGAGCCCAGAGGTGCGAAACAACGTTTTTTACGGTCTCGGAGAACTGATATTGCAATCGAAGGAGACAATGTTCTGCGAGTACAACAACGTGCTCTCGCTCCTGGAGGCCGCGTTGGCTCGCGAGGATCATCCCGGTCCGCGTGACAACATTGTCGCCGTTTTCGCCAAAATGATTATGGTCAATTATACCGCAGTCGAGCCCATTCAGGCTCGTTTCGCTTTGATTTTCGAGCATTTACCCTTGCAACAGGATTACGAGGAGTATCTCGCGGTCTTTAACGCGATCCTCACCCTCTACGAAGCCGGTCACTTCATAATAAAGGATTACCTTCCGAAAATTCTCAGCCTCGCCATAAACGTTCTCTACGAGAACAAAGCGCCCAACGACGGTGAGAATTTTTTTATAAATAACTCGTAAGCCTCATTGCCCGACTTATCTATTTTGTTTTTGTTTTTGCAGAAACGAAAGAATCCGCCGTGAAAATAATAAAAGCCATAAACAAGGATTTCATCGATATCTACAACACCGTAACGGGTTCACTTCCGGCTGAAGTGATGGAGACTCTGATGCGAATATGAAAATACAAAACTTGCTAGAGCATTAATAATAGATGAGTCATACTTGAGACTTTTCCGTACATGGACTTTGCGCGTATTAACACAATTAAACGCCATTTTGCGATACTCGGAGTCTAGTCAGTTACGATCGAAAGAGGGAAAAAAATGAGACGTTTTTTTACTTAATTATTTGAATGAGTACGAAGCAGGTTTTCTAATACGTGCCTTTTGTAATCGACGTGAACAGAGAGAGAGAGAGAGACAATGAGAATTGAATCTTTGATTTTTCAACAACGAAGAGCAAGAATCGATGACATGAATAACGAGTAATGAAGCAACTCCCGAAGTGTACTTGTTTAAATGGTAATAAAATAAGAAAGACGTATTAGGTCGTTCCGGTGAGACGGCGCGCAAGTTGGACTGTTTTCGAAATTGAGAAATAGATCGATAAGAGATTCCATAGGGATAGCACGATCGACACGTACTAAATGGAGAGAGCTCATAAAACGAGGAGGAGTCGACGGCCGGCGTGCGTCGATAAGAGATTCCATAGGATAGCTCGATCGACGTTAACGCTATTTTCGTACAGAGGCGGGGAATTTGTTGGTGTGTCAGCGTGAATTTGGAGTGATATGAAAGAGTGCCCCGGCTCGATATCGTGTGTGACGTTATCGTGAGCCGCCGCCGCCGCCGCAGGTATGGCCATCAGATTGTCGCGGCCCGAACGGTAGACTCGGGAGGATCGAGTCGATCCTCGACAGTGTGCTCGATCGAGCCTTTGATCGGAGAGCCCCGGCGAACAACAAGACAAAATCTCGGACGGACGGCCGACTATCAAGCCGTCTCGAGGCACTTTCGAAAAAGTTGATGATAAAAAATAGTGCAAGATAAGGGAAAAAATGACTTATCGTGATATACCGCCGAATAATAGTGGATCGCCGAGGCATGATTATCGAGAAATACCGATTATCGATAAAGAGCGTGCGTCAGCGCGTGTTGCAATAATAATATAGAAGAGCGGCAATCTCGTAACAACGATATATGTAGAGAGGGAGAGTACGCGCGCGAGGGAGAGAGGTAGCTAGCTAGCTGCTCGAGAGAATCTCGAGAGTCTTCGCGACTTGGTATTCGTGACGAGCGCCGCCGGGACTTGCTCGAGTTTCACCGCTCTTCTTATATTTGCCACAAATTAACCTGCTTCCACTTGCTCGAATCTATCGGAAGCTCTCTTCTTATGCCAAGCCGACCGAATCCCTTCCCCACTTCCGGTAAGATCATTTTCTCATTATCTCCATGAGAGCTTGTGACCAACAAATCCGGAATAATATATACTATATATCATACATTTCAAAGGAGTGAAGGAGAAAGGAGAATAATATTCGCGAGTGACGATTTAAGTTTAAGGAAGAGAGGAAAGAGATGCACGACTTTCCGAAGCGTGTGTGCGTGCCCGGACATCGGGATTTCGAGAGAGGGGGCAGTCCCGCGGGGAGAGGGAAACGCGCGAGGCTCCAAGAGTAATCGAATGGTTTTCGAAGAAAGCCCGATTCGACGAATCGAATTACGCTATACAGATATATACGCGTGTTTGCGTCAAGCAGAAGCAGTGTATAAGGTTTTTACGGCGGGTGAGACGGTGTAGGGAGAATGCGTGGGCGTCTCTTGTCCCTGGCTCATCATCATTATATATTTCAATAAAAAAACAAAAACAAATATTCAACGATATAAATCGATATTTTGAAACAATAAGATGATGATTTGCTCGGAAAACAGGGGGGGGGGAGGGAAGAGTGCGTGTTCCACGGGGCCGATCAGCGTGTGCAAATAAAATCGGGAATAACCTCGTGCTGGCTGTTTCGAGATAGGCGCGCGGGAGTATCTTTAATATGTTCATAAAGCTCACGAGACACGTACCATTGACGGCTCTCACAAACTCTCATTGTCTCGAAAAAAATAATGACTCTCGTTGAAAAATCAACCTCACCATAAACGAACGCTCCTCCTCGCCTTCCCCGCTCGATTATTTCTTTTTTATTTTTCTTTACATACCTTTTTTTAAACATTATCAAATAAACATTGTCAAACATTCGCTTCGAGCTTATTTTTAAAATATGCGTATACTTATATAGTATACGAGAGATCGATAATAAGGAATCTGATCGTGAGATCAAGTCTTTGTATCGATTTCAAACGGCAGAGTCTATTCTCATGGCTTTTTAACCGTTCTATCTTTTCGTGTATATTCTATTTATAAAGTTTCCTCGACTCGTCATCGGAACGGCGAATCCGGTGTTTTCGGTTCCGGCGGAGATTCGCGCGCCGATGAAAATTTGTGAAAAGTTGTTCGATTCGAGGATGAGTTTGAAAGAAAAAAAAAACGAAAATGAGAAGACGAGGCAAGAAATTGACCTCGTCGTGTGAGCAAAACGCACCTGTCAAAACAGATGGGAATAAATTTCATTGAACCACTTTTATTTTTCACCGGATGTAAATTAACGATGTAGATTTATTAACAATAAAATAATTTTAATTCAAATTCTATTTTAAATTATATATAGTAGTATAGCATTTAAAAAATAAGGAGCGATTTAAATAATGGGGAAGAAGAAGAAGAGATTGAGGATGATGATTGAAAAAAGTGAAAAGAGCGACGTTCGTTTGAATTCCTACTCGTACATGTACTATAATGAAACATTTTGAGAGAAATGTGAAAAAAAGTGTTGCAATTAGCCCCGACTTTATTGTAACGTGTTGTAATAATACGTTTCGTTATACGGAGCCGCGTTTCGTCGCGGGCTTAGTCGCGATTGGAGCTCCGGCCGGAGAAAGTTTTATTTATTTTCCTCTTCTTCTTCTTCTTTTATTTCTCACGATTTTCGAAAGCGCTCGGAAAGACTGACGAGGACGGAAGGGCGACCGTCCTCGAGGCTATTTTTCACGCCCTACCAATGTTTTTCCAACGATATAATAATAATATGGATTTTGACCGCAGGAAATATGACGACTTGAGGAGATAAATAAAAAAAAGACAGAGAGAGAGAAGGAACATGGACAATAAAATTGAGCAAATGGAATGAGCGGAAGGAAGATTGAAACGCGATGATAGTAATCGAGCGATTGGTGTAAAGAGAGAGAGAGAAAAGAGGGAATAGCGCTCGTGAATTGAGAGAAAAGTACGAAGAAACATGGATGTCGAACTCGTGACGAGAACGTCCCTCAGCTCGCTCCACAAGATCGACGAAGGAATGATCGTTTCGCCAAACAGCCTCGACGAGTGGACATGGTCCAGTTTAAGGGTGAGTCGATCCTACATCATTTATCATTATTCCTATGAGGTAGTACAACCATTACAGTAAATTCAATTATTTTTATCGTACTTTATCTCTGCACTGTCTGGTTTTACAGCTTAAGTTTATTAGATAAAGTTCTTACTTATTTATTCGAAAACAACATACTTAAAATTCAAGGTCATCCAAGTTGAACATATTACGTATGTTTGGAAATTAGGAGAAAACATTTTTTTAACGATTTAAAAAAAAACAAAACTAATAGAAGCTTTCTTGAAGTACTGTAAAAAGCTGTACCAAATTTCAAAAAGTTCTACTATTTAGAAGTCATGATATTTCGAGTATATTAAGGAGGTTCACGCGTTTGTTCGCTCGCGCGCATTCGTTTTACGTGTAAAGTTTAGGCAAAAATCATCAAGTGAAATTATTTTCAAGTTAATCTGACGAAAATTAAAATATTAATGTTCCTTGATGGCATACTAAAATACTTTTAAAATTTAAGAAAGATTTATCGTACAGACGTCGAGATATTCATTGTGCAAAATAATAACTTTTAACACGGGGTCTTATGAGACGTCACAAAAAAATTCGATTTTTAAAGATAAATATATCGATTTCCAGACGATAATTGAAATTCCACCACTAGTTGGGTATATCGTATTAAACCCAGTGTACGCAAAATGTTAGCAAAAAAAGTTGAAAAATAATTTAAACATGGTAAACGCGTGAACCTCCTTAAGAAAAGTTGTTGGAGATTGTTTCAAGAACAACATATGTACTTAAAATTCAAGCTCATACAAGGGTGACCTGTACTTGCTATATACGTATGAAAATTATGAAAAATTATTTTAAAAAAGTCTTACCAATTTTTTTTAAACTGAGGGAAGCTTCTTTGAAGTACAATAAGAAGCTATGCTAAATTTTAAGAAGATTCACCATATAGAATTGAAGATATTTAGGATTGAAAATCGTAATATTTAACACGGGCTCTTATGGGAGAGTACCAAAAATTGTACGTGGTGAATCCTCTTAAAATTTGATACACGTATGTATGCCATAACAAAGAAGGTTTGAGCAAATTTTCAATGAATTCCCAAGAAAACAATAAAACGATAGAACTACCTTAAGGGAGAGTAGAAAAAATTGTGATTTTCAATAATGAAAATCTCGATTTCTATGCAGAGAAGCTTCTTTAAATTTAATACACATGTGCATATGGCATCAAAGATAGAGTTTATGCAAAATTTTAACAAATTCTTTTTTAAAAAAAATCATATCGTGGATGTACTACCTTAATTGACAAAAATTTGAAAATTATTGTTCCATATGTAGCAGGAGAAAAAAGCATTCAGTTCCATAAATATAATAGACTGGTTTAAAGTATGACTAATTTTTTTGCGGACATACGTTGTACTTCCAGGATGGTGAAAAATAATATCTCTTCAAATATCAATCCTTCAAAAAATATTTAGTGGTTCCCGAAAGCAAAACATTTTCTAATATGTGCTATTTCGTCCTGAATTTTGTAGCTCTATGTCGAGACAGTGCACGTAACTTCGCCATACGAATTTTTGTAGAAAATATTATGCTTTGCACAAAAGCAATACTCTTGTAATATTTTGATAACTTGACTCTATCAAAAGTATTTTGCCGTTTAGGTTGAAATTATGTAAACATTCACTTTTACAAGTATAAACTCGCATATATAATTGATATGATATAGACAAATTTAAACTAAGCTCAAATTTAAAGAAGCATCTTTTTGATCATCCTGACAGTGTTAAACGTGTGTGTGTGTGTGTGTGTGTCCATAAAAAAAACAATCATTTATAAACCAGTATGTAAAATACATGCATGTATGAAAAAAAAAGATTATTCTCGTTATAACGATACGTCAAATCATTGGTCAAATAAATCGAGGCGATTTCCATTTTTTTTTTGCTCAAGGAATAAAACGAGCAAAACAGTGAGAATAATGAAGCGAGTTGTCAGTAAACGGGTGAACAAAAAAGTGAATTTAGTTTCGTACAACGAGAACGGCGAAGAGATGATGATCGAACCGGAAACGCGAATGAATGCGGTTTACTTTTTTTTATCTATGTTTTTTTTTTATTTCTTTAGTTTCTGCACTACCGTTGTGTGAATCACGTTATCAGCTTATTGCTCATTTTTTGATACGTTACGGAATGACAAGCAAAAAAGGCTTTACGATAGCGCGACAGGCTTCTTTTTCACTCATCGCGGCTTACGAGGTGAAGCGCGCGCGCGCGCGCGCTCGCTCGCGGCGATCGAGAGATCTATATGTCGTACGGACACTATAGTATACTATATAGTGTGACTTCGAGGCGTTTATCTTAATGAAGAATTTGTGGGAATACAGAGAGAAAACACGACATAACCAACACCGTTCTCATTAAGGGCTTTCGATACTATACTTATCTGATTACAAGATCTTTAGTAAAATATAATGCTTTTCTGCGCAAGGTACAACTGTCGCTCTCTCATTTTTTTTTTGCATAGAGTGACTTCAAATCGATATAATCTTTGACAAAAAGTATTTTAGTTCAATTTTGAAATATTATTATAATATGATAATTATTATTTTACTTGATTTTCATGCATAAACTTGGGTTTTTGTTTCTTAACTAGATGGAGAAACTGCTTAAAATTTGGTGACAGTAATTGTTGAGATCTAATTGAGGTCTGACATAAATTTTATGCAAATGGTAATATTTACACAAAATTTACAGCCGAAATAAACATTTCTCCATTTACTTCCATGTATAAGCCTAGTTAAAAAGAAATAATTTCTAAAATATGACGTGGTTGATCGACTTCAAATTCGAACGATCTACGTTTTTTAAATTTGTGATTCATTTTTTTTTTAATTTGAGTTGATGGTAACATTTTCAAAAGTACCATTTTACTACAAGCTTATTTTCTCTGAAAAATGCGGACTCTCTTCGAAGAAACAACGTTTGCCATAATTTGCTGCCTTTTATAAGGTAGTTCTATCAAAAAATCACCTTTTCTCAGGATTTTGTTAAAAATTTGCGAAAACCTTCTCTCATGCAATGTGCAATTGTCTATTAAATTTTTGAGAGGTTTCACTATGTAGAACTCGATATATTTATTATTGTCAAAAATCATTATTTTCTGCAGTCTCCCATAACAGAGCTAAATATTACGATCTTGAATTCTGAATATATTGACTTCTCAGTAGTGGAACTAACAAGTTCCACTACTATATATATAAAGAAGCTTTGTTTAGTTTCTTAAAAAAATCCAAAGATTATGATTTTTTAAATTTTCATCCATACGTAACAAATACAGGTAACCTTGGATGATCTTGAATTTTGAGTATGTTGTTCTTGAAACAATTTGCAACAACTTTTCTCAATTGACGTAAGCTCGAAAATCACATATGGTATGCAGAGATAAATTGAGATAAAAACTTTTTATTTGACTGTACCTGTAGAACTACCTTAACGGAAAATGAGGTCCAACTTTTATTTTTATCCGAAATATTTTGAAGATAAGCATGTATTTATGCGCCTATCTGTCTCTTATACCCACGTGTCACGTGGTATATCATTCGAACATCATCTTAAGAATTATGTCTACAAAAAATGTCAATTAAAAGAGAAATATATATGTTTTTCTAGGATGAAACAATTGGAAAAGTTTCTAGTTACTGAATGTGCATTAAAAGAACATGCCCTTGCCAACTTTTTAACAAATATATTGGCGATTAAAAATCACATTTTTAACAGTACATACAATGCGAGAATATGATTTTACATTCGATTTTCAAAAAACAATTATTTTGCATATAAGTGCGGCGCTTTGCAAAAACAAATCATTATATTCATTAAGGTAGTTCGATGATTATTGGTTGTCCAAAATTTCGCAATGAAATTTGGTGTACGTTGAAATTAATATATTACTCGACTTGTGTTCAAATTTTAACATCATTTACCGTCTAGAAATCGAGATATTAATTCTTAAAAATCGAAAGTTTTCGGTGTAGCTCCCATTAAGCTTAATGTTAAAATATGTGATTTTCAATAACAAATATCTCAATTTCCAGACTGTGAAGCATCCTCAAATTTTTCACACCTTCTAATACAACACCAAGGAACGTTAATACAATAAATTTTCAACAAATTATCTTGGAGAAAAAATTTAGTTGATAAATTTGCCTCAACAATACATGTTTAATCTAAAAGTCTGAACGCGCTCATCATCGAACTACCTTAAACATTTTGAAAACAACTATATATAGGGTAAAAAACTGCGGGATTAGGGGCCTTTTGCATGAGCTATTAGCAATAAATATGATATAAAGTAAGACAAAGTTGCTGTATACTATATAGTAATAAGCAATATGCATTGACCAGGTTTTCCAACCTTGCTCATGAAGACTATTTTGTCAAAGTTTTTATATAACTAAATGTAATGCTATTTATTTTAGTATATTTTCTAATTCCCGTAAGCATGAAAAAAAATGGTAAAAAAGTATAAAAGTTGACTCGAAAGACATATATGTTTAGTTGGCTGCTTTTTATAAATAAGTTGATGAGGGGGGATGATTCGGGAAATAATAATTGATTGTTTGATCGACATTTGCACCAATTTTAGATGGTATATTAACTCATGCTGCGATACTATACACTTTATCTGACACTCGGAAAGTCCGTATCACAATAATAAAGTGAATTTGATAACCGCGATCTGTCGCGCGATACCTGTCCAAGTGGGGAAAAAGAGTTTGGGAGTAGGGGATTCCATAATCCGACCTGGAAACTATACTCGATAGAGAAATAAATCGATCCTCAATCACGACCGTGGCCTTCGTATGCGACGTTCTTTCTTAATTCCTGATTCGCGATCGTGATCAAAGATCGTCCATTTATGACGTTGCGTCTTTTATTACGAAATAATAATACCTAATCGCGATCATGTTTCTCTCCTGCTTCCTTGCGTATACCATTTTTATATTATGCATATTATGAGAGTATACATATCGATACTATTTCAATTTCCGCCATCAATTTGTTGTACAATATATTCTTTCGATATTAATTCATTAAATTCATATTCATTGTATTTTCATTTATAATTCATATTTTTCACATCCAGGAAAAATGTACGAATTGAAGCAATGTTAAATGACATCAGCAACTTTGCCGAGTTTTATAACTCCTATATAGAGCATTCGGTAAAACAATTTTGAAACGTGGCACAACATTTAATCATATGCTTATCAACAAAATATAAAGCATAATAAATAAAGGAGTAAAGGATTTGAAAAAAAATCGCTAATAAAAATATATTGAAATAATAATAATAATAATAATAAGGTAGGATATGTTTGGAGAGGGAGCGGGAGCGGGCTCCCGGATGAAATTCAAGATCAATATGATGAAAGGCATGCACAACGGCGGGAGTCGGTATGCGCGAGCGAGCTGCAGGGGTGGAAAAATTGGCCGCTGCGGCGGTCCTCAACGACATCCCGCATAATATATACAAGCACCACGCTGCTGTGTGCATCATCAGCGTGTGCGACTGCTCTGCTTCCCCAAATTTCGCCACAACGGGAAGAATCGTGCGCGGAGCCTGCTGACGATAAATAAAATTCACCCGGGAGCCGCGTCTCATCCGACACTCCCCCCGAGTTTCCAACCTCATCCCGTTCGATTTTTATCCTCGCGGCTCAATACTCAACAGAGTACCGTGTCGCGTGTTTTTTTTTTTCTTCCGCAACGACCCTCCATCGCACCACTCTCTCACAAACACAATGATGACATATTGAATTAAAAAAAAAAATAAAAAGCTCATTATATACGAACCGGGAAATAGTATATAGTGACGACGAGAAGAGATTATTTATTTTCCGGGAGGACGCGGGGATGATAAATACATGTATGTACATAATAAGTTGAAATAGCGGTAAGCGCGAGGAATCGGGGATCGATGTGATGGGCGTCGTGGTACTACTATATTCTTAACAATCGCGAGACGTGCTTGATTGGAAATGGTGGTGGCTGAGAAGGAGGATCAGAACAGTCCGGAATGTAAATTGATATTAATACGATGAGAGCAGCAGTAGCAGGTGTTGAATAAACGTTGTTGACTGGGCGGAGTAAGAACGGGGGCCACCCTGGGCTCGTTCCGCGCACATAATAATCGGGCATCCACGTATGTGCGTACATATATAGAAAGGCACGCGTATTATGTGTGCGGGAACAGGTTCTAATTTGAGTGGAGGAAGCAGGAGAGTTTTCCTGCCGTAGTTCTCAAACGGGGTCTCTCGCTCGCGAAACAATAAAAGTGTCGGAGCGATTATTCGCCGTCCTAGCGTGCGGTGCCTACCTGCATATTATTCCGAGTAGTGTGCTGTGAAACGTCAGAAACGCGGTATACGGACTCGTTGGGAAAGACAGTCGCTCGATAGATCGCATCGGTCGACGGCGCGGCGGTCCTATTAAGACGCTCTAGCTGCTGACGACCGAAATAACCGATTTTTATTGCTTTTCCCTCATTCAACATGGATCCGGGCAACGTGGATTACATACCCGACTGACGAGGCGTCTCTCGGATTTCATTTGCAGAAACAGTTCAAGTTCAAAAACCTCGAAAAGCTGTACTCGATCTACCAGAGGAGATTGCAAAATGGCTATCTGTCGCTCTTCGTTCTGCTGCAATTGGCCCTTGGAGTTACGCACTGTACCGTTTTAATAATGACGGTGAGCTCATAAAAACTAAATAAATATAATATCAATAAAAATCTTCTCCTCCATATATTATACTCGCATTATTATTTGTAGGTCGAGTTCAAAGCCTCGTTGCCGGACGTAATAACCTGCAGCGTCGTCGGTGCACTTTTATTTCCGGTAATAGCCCTTTCCTCAAGATCGAAGCTTATCGCGAGGGAGCCTTATCTTCCGGTCGTCCTTTCCTGCCTCATAATCGTGCTCCTCGTCATCGGGGATCTCGCCATACCTCTCTGGTATACTCTAAATTGCACCGAGGACATACCTGCGATAAGGTAAACAAACATTTAACGCTCTTACGATTAAAATTCGCATCGGTTTAATAGACTATAAACTTTCCATCTCAACTACAATCTCTAAAAATAAATTTCCAATAAAATTTAAAAGTTTGTCCTTCATTCCAATTTATACTCTATTTTTATTCCAGTCAAGATTTTTATTTGTATCATTATCAATTATTTTACTTTATCCCATCAGAGATTACGATCAAAATTCGTATCAGCTCAATATAGATTTTAAACTTTCCATCAATGATATATACATATATAGTTTCTAAAAATAATTTTTCAATATAAAATTCAATATTTCGTTCTTCATTTTAATTTATACTATTCAAGTTTTGTTCTCTTATTTCTATATGGGCAACATCATGTTTATTTACATTATTGTTAATTATTTCGCAGTAAAGATTACGATAACGTTTACCTTCATTTAATTTATATTTATTTTCAATGGTATATATTTCATGGTATAGAGAAAGTTGAAAAGAAAAAAATGCATCACAGCCAAATGCGCTGCGTTTGTATGTATATGGGTTTAAAAAATGGCTCCTTCAACTTAATTGAAAGCGTGCTAATCGCTCGAGGTTCCTAATTATCAGTTTCAACCTTGGCTCATAATTTTCCCCTTCCCGTGTCCCGCGTGTCTCGGACTGACGCGAAATATTTGTTCGTTCTTCCCATTTCCATCTGCAGAAAAAGATGAATTGTTGTTGGCTCAATCGGAACGCTTCGCAATAAAACCTGATGCTGATGCATTATTTTCCGAGAGTGCAATTCGGGTTTTTCTTTTCTTTTTGTTTTGTTTGTTTTTGTTCCCAGACCCGCATACTCGACTCACGTTCTGCTCGCCTGCTACGTCTTTTTACCGCTGACCGAGAATCTACACGCATTCATTCTCGGCATCACGGCTACGCTATGCTACCTGGCGAGTCTCTCCCTCGTCACCTATCGAAATTTATCAGACTACACGGGACGAGTGAGTCGAACGTTTCCTAATACTCAAATCGATCTCATTCTTTATTTCTTTTCCCCTGCACCCATTTCATTTATTCCGTTGTTGTTGTTGTTGTTGTTGTTGTTGTTGTTGTTGTTGTTGTTGTTGTTGTTGTTGTTGTTATTATTATTATTATTATTTCGCAGATAATCGCAGATGCTATTTACTTTGCCTGTGTCAACGGTCTTGGTCTCTACTTCAGATTTATGAACGAAATAGTCATCAGGCGATCCTTCCTCGACAGAAGAAAATGCGTCGAGTCAACCCTCAGACTGAACTACGAGAAGGACCAGGAGGTTCGATCCCACCTTTTCGATCTTAAATGTATTTTATAATAATAAATAATATTTATTGAGGATGAATTTGTTTGATCGGTGCTTCAGGAACAATTGACCAGAAGTATTCTGCCCCAGCATTTCGCTGCGAAGATAAAGAAGGACTTTCGAGACATATTTAAATTTATAGAGGAGCACAAGAAGCCACCCCCGAAGGGTCGTCGAAGGAAGTAAGTCGCCTACTGCTCTCGCATATATGCTTTGGTTAGTTTTAAGGCTAAAATTGATGAAGTTGATGGTTGATTTTCAGCGACCTGTATGTCGAGACTCACAACAACGTGAGCATCTTGTACGCCGACGTAGTTAACTTTTCCGGGCTTACGGTAACCCTGCCGGTGCGAAAGCTCGTTGAGACTCTGAACGAGCTATTCGGGAGCTTCGACGAGGCCTCGGAACGACACAACGTCTTGAGAATAAAGTTTCTCGGTGACTGCTATTACTGCGTCAGCGGAGTGCCCACGCCGAACGTTCATCATGCCAAGAGCTGCGTCGATCTCGGTAATAATAATAATAATAATAAATATCAGCAGTATAAATTTATTCGCAATAATCCATTATTGGTTATTTTGTTAACTCGATGAGGCCTCGACATGATAAAGATAATAAAGGAGGTGAGGAGCCGGGTGAGGCGCGAGAGCGGGGTTGATATTAATATGCGGATTGGCGTTCATTCCGGTAAAATAATATCAGGGATTTTGGGAGCCAACAAATGGCAGTACGATGTCTGGTCGAGAGACGTCGTTATCGCCAATAAGATGGAGCAAACTGGAAAACCTGGCAAAGTTCATGTTACTCAGCAGACGTTGAACCTGCTGGACTCGAGTCAATACGACTGCGTCCCCGTCGAGAGCCTCAATGACGAGACCTTGAAGAAATACGACATAAGAAGCTATCTCATAACGCCGAGCGTCCAGGGCTCACCGATTTCCCAGGTAAGCGATATCGAGAAATTTTCAACTCTCGATCCCTGTATCCCCCCACCCCAACCCCCCTCATCACACTCTCGCCAGCGTTATAATCAGCAAATTTAAAAAAAAATACTTGTATCATTTATTATTATTATTAAACGTAAACTCGGATTGGATTAACAATAATTATTTTTTATGTGTGTTCTGCTTCTATCGTTTTACGGAATTATATTGCGAAATTAAATTTAATATTGTTTTCTTGCTCCCGAACCGAATAAAGTACCGTCTTCCCGGCCGTATTTGCAACATCTGCCAACAAATGCAAACAAGTGAATATTTAATCCTAAACTCTCTCGCTAAAAAAACAACACAAAACACCTTTGTTTTTACTCAAATGTTCGTAACCTGCTCTTACATTTGAAATGTCAGTTGGATAATAATAAGATGATTTTGTTACTATTATATAAATAATAAAAATATAATTCCGTGAAAAATTTACTAAATAATTAAATAAAAATTAATAGACAATAATAATATAGTTGCGTAAAAATCTACGAAATGATATATAAAATTCGACAATATTCTACAAAATACAATTCAACTAAGAAATATTAAAATATTCGTCGGTGAACTCTTTTTGAATTGACGTAAGCGGATCTACCAAAAAAAATGGACGACGCCTCGTCGGAGGAGAAATTTTTGGACATTTGACTTTCAGATGATTTTTTCATTGTTATTTTGTATGCATTTTAATGCCCGCGCCCCGACCAGCAAGAACCTCGGCTTCGCCTCGGAGTGCGCTCCACTTCGCGAGATAACCGGGAAAATCTTTCAAAATAACTTACATGAACTTACCTGACTGATAATTGATGCAAGCGAATTTAAATTCATTCTGTCGATTAGGTTACGCGATTAGTAAATATTTATTGCTGTTAACTTATAAATTAACATTAATTTTTTCTTTAAAAATTAGTTGAACGTTAAAATTTCAGGAAAATGTATGAAAACCGATTAACATCAACTTTAGATACGAATATCTTCTTCTTAACGCTTCATCTAATCAACTCAACACGAGAGACCATTTTTCAAGATCAGTTAATTTCCTACAAAAAAAATGTATTATCCATTTTATTTTGGTTACTACTCAATGATTTATGATAAAAAATAATGATTTTTTCAATTTTACCAACTTTGAGCTCAAATATCTTTGAAATGGTGAGATTAACGAAATATTCACAAGAGAACTTTTTTGTAGAGCGTTCAATTTCCTACAAAAATACTTTAGAACTTTTTTTTTCTGATGTATCGTTAGGTAGCTACAAAAATGTGACGGAGAAAACGTAACTGTTCCCATGTTAATCTTATGGAAAATCAAAAAGTGCGATGCACCCGCAGTTAATACTTTTATAAAGAGCTCAAATTTGTACATGCTTCCTTTTATGTATAAATCGAACTTTCAAACCTGTTTCCGCGAAAAAAGAAACTTTTTTTTTGAATCACCTTAATATGTATATGGGACATTCCACGCCAAATTGGACAATTTGAAAAATTTTGGTTTTTGATTTCCTCTATTTTTTGATATTTTTTAGTACCCACAGAAAAACCCTTCCTGGTAAATTTAGAGATTTCTTTCATTACCCGTTCAAAAGATATCGAATTTTCAAAAAAATCGCTCTTTTTTTATTTGTTGCTCATAACTTTCTTAATTATAGTCCAAGTTCAAAATTGTTTTTCAAAATTTTTCGTTTTTCAAAGCACTTTTCATCAAAAAATAGAAAAAAAAATTTGAAGTATTTTTCAATAAGATTTTTAAGTTTTAAATTTTAAATCTTATTTTTCAAAGTGAGTGCATATTTTGATTTTCTTCAAAAAATTTTACAGCAAATTACTACTTATTCCGTAACTTTTCGGGCCGGTCCGATCGTGCGACCACCACAGCTACTATTTTTTTCGATTTTTGAAAATTTGAAAAATTTTGTTCTCTCTATTAATCATCATGAATATCAATTTCCGTCATTGTATATTATTTTTCTAATCATTCTTGAATAATTTTTACAATTTTTTATGATCCACAGGTGTTTAAAATCAATAAACGATCGTTATATCAATTTATAATCAATAGAACAAGAATACGTATTTATTTATTTTTCAAAAATCTTCAAGGCGTCATAACTTTTTAAATAATTGATATTATATCGTGATTCCTGCACCATTCGCTTCGTTTTGCAAAAAAATTTAAAAATCACTCCTAATAAAGTTTATTTCGTCACGAGAAAGGAAAGATATCGCAAGTTGAGTTATTCATGGGTCCACAAGATCCAGTGTGACCTCTGTAAGAATTCAGAAAATTAAAAAAAAAAAATTTTTCCGTTCGTAAAAGTCTATTTGATCGGAAATTTCCTGTAGTTAACAAAAGTGGTAATTATTCGGAGCATAATCTCAGAATTTACATTAAACAATCAAAAAAATTAGATTTTAGATAAAATTCTTTTTATTAACGCAAGGGCGCGAAGCGAACCCACTATAGTCTGCTAGTATACGTAGTATACGTAAATTACGAAAAAAAAATCTGACCAATTTTTTTTTTATTAAGGAAAGTTTCTTTGAAGTACAATAAGGAGCTATGCTAAATTTTAAGAAGATTCACCATATAGAATTGAAGATATTTTGAATTAAAAATCGGAATATTTAACACGGGCTCTTATGCGAGAAAGTACAAAAAATTGGAATTTTTAACAATAAATATACCTCGATTTCAACGTGCTGGTGAATCCTCTTAAAATAAGATACACACATGTATGCCATGTCGAAGAAGTTTTGTGCAATGGTTCAATGAATTCCTATAAGAAAACGATTTTATGATAGAGCTACCTTAAATATATAGGAGTAAAACAAAGAAATAGGTATACATTAGGTGATTAAAAAAAAAAATTTCTTTTTTCGCGCGGGAGTAGGTTTAAAAGTTCTATTTATACATAAAAAGAAGCCTGTACAAATTTGAGCTCATTATAAAAATTTTAACAGCTCATTATAAAAATTTTAAGATTAACATGGGAACAGTTATATTTTCTCCTTCAAAATTTTGTAATTAGCTAACGATACATCAGACAAAAAAGTCCTAATATATTTTTGTAGAAAATTTGACGCTCTTCAAAAAAGTTCTCTTGTAAATTTTTTGTTAATCGCACCATTTCGAAGATATTCGAGTTCAAAGTAGAAAAATCGAAAAAATCATTGTTTATCATTCATAAATCACTAACTAGTAATCAGAATAAAATGGACAGTACATATTTTTGTAGGAAATTGACTGGTCTTTAAAAATGGTCTTTTGTGTTTAGTCGATTAGATGAAGCGTTAAGAAGACATTCTTATCTAAAATTGATGTTAATTGGTTTTCAAACATTTTCCTCAAATTTTAGTATTCAACTTCAGTTACGAATATCTTCTTAACGCTTCATCTAATCGACTAAACACAAGAGACCTTTTTTGAAGATCAGTCAATTTCCTACAAAAATATTGTATTGCCCATTTTATTTTGGTTACTACTCAGTGATTTATGATTAAAAAATAATGATTTTTTCGATTTTTTTACTTTGAACTCAAATATCTGTGAAATGGTGAGATTAACGAAAAATTAACAAGATAACTTTTTTTTAGAACATTAAATTTTCTACAAAAATATTGTATAAGGACTTTTTTGTCTGATGTATCGTTAGATAGTTACAAAATTCTGAAGGAGGAAACGTAACTTTTACTATGTTATTCTTATGGAAAATCGAAAAGTACGATGCGCCCCCTGTTAATATATTTTTATAAAGAGCTCAAATTTGTACAGGCTTCTTTTTATGGATAAATGAAACTTTCAAGCCTGTTTCCGTGAAAAAAGAAAAAAACTTCCTTTTTTTGAATCACTGCTCTAGTATAAATATTTGGATTTGATAAAAAATGTAAAATTGGTGGGAATAATGTAGCTATAGATAATAATAATAGTAAAGTGGAGGTTGACAGCCGAAGGGGGTTTGTTGTAGAACAGCGAGAAGAACTTGGCGGCGGCGGCGACGAGGCCGTCGACACCTCCGGCTCAGAGCAAGCACTACGTCCGTTGGTACAGCGTCAGACCGAGTACGAGCGTCGGGGCGTCTTCGAGGAGCGCTCGAAGAGTCACCACCTCCAACAACATGTTGGGCAACAATCACGCCGATGTCTTTGCCGGAACTTTCCGAAGGCGAACTCACTTTATGGACTCCTGCCTCAAGGATTATCATCTGATGCTCAAGGCCGCGGACGCTGAAATGGAAACCGCGATTAAACAAATGCCGCTCAGCAAATGGGAGTCAGTTTTTTTTTCTTCTTTTTTCTTCTTCTTACTCATTAAACTTGTTTTTTACAATTTCTTTGTATTAGTATTTTCGTTTATTAATTCTCCTCATTATTATACTCATACTGTTTCTTATTAATATAAATTTAAAAACGAAACAATATTTAATATTTCAGACAATGGTTCAAATGGGAACACATAAATCCTCTATTTATCACATTTTCCCGACTAAACTGGGAAATTCCATATCTCCGAGAGCCTGATCCACTTTTTAAATTCTACGTTGGGTGCGCAGTCCTCGTTTTACTGTGCATGGGCCTCATTTTTCTAATTCCAACGATATTGTCCTCAGAGTGAGCTTTTTTTATATTTTAGCGATACATTAATATTGAAATAAATAAAATCTCTCTATTATTAGTCCATAATAATGATTATTCCAGGTGGCACGTGGAGACTATTTTTGGCTACACGATCGCAGTTCTAATCCTCGTCGCGTTGTTGCCACTGACTTGGATGCACTTCGTTTGGAACCGATGCAAGGATCCTCACGACGAGTGCGAGGGTCACGTACCCCAGCCAAGAAACAAGCTCTTACACTTTATGTACCAAACTAGCATAAAGGTAACTCTAAATTCATTCAACTGCATTCATATTCTATACATTTTCAATGTTAACATTGACTTTTTTTTCTTTTTTTTTTTTCGAACGATATTTAATCAGGTCGTCTGGAGCGCAGCGTTAAGAACAACCCTCTATCTCGTTATAACAATCATGCTCGCCGCTTGCGCGATGTTCGACATGTTGGTAAGATATCATTTTTCCCATCGAGGACAGGAATAAAATGCTGCGCTGTGATTTAAAATTTCTTAAAAACGTAAACGTCATTTTGTCAATTTTCTTGTTATCCATATTTATCAAAATATCTTTATGAGCTTTTCAATACATCTTTGTTCCAAGTGTGAAAAACGAAAGGAAAAAAAAAATAATTGTTAGTTTTTAATAAAACTTTTGCAATTTAGTTTGAATGCAAAAATTCGGATAAATTGGCGAGCAACAATGCAACGACGAGTGCAGCAGCGAGTGGTGCAGCGGAGCTCGAGTGTCTTTCAACCCCTTGGGTAATCATGCTGGAGAAGAAATAAATAAAAATTTCGGCCATGGATTATCAAGATGAAGCTTAAAAATGTATATTTTTTTGTGTCAACAGCAAATGTCGGAAACGTGCTCGCTGGCAATTCTCACGAGCTTTCTCTTTCTGAGGGTTCACTTTGCTCTGAAGCTGTTGATCGGTCTCGGAATCATCGGTTTCTACGTCTGGAACATATCGTCCCATCGATCTCTTATCTTTCAGTCAGGAGACACCTGGAATCCACATTTCGAGCCGCGACTGGCGCACATACTCAACATAGTCTTTCTCACTTTTTCTCTTCACCTCATAGATCGCCAGGTACCCCGAAAAATTCATTTATTTATTCATCGACGACAAAAAAAAGCGCCAAGTAATTCGAAACACAGTAAGATTATCGAATAACGATTGATTCATAGGCAGAGTATTTGAGCAGGCTGGATTACCAATGGAAACGTCAATTGATGAAAGAACAGGATGAAGCATTCCACACGAGAAATGCTAATAAACTCTTGCTACGAAATATTCTACCGGAGCATGTTGGTGAGCATAAATATTGGGAATAAAAAAAAACGTATATTATATTAGTCTGGTCAAAAAAATGATTATTTTATTTATATCCGCATAATATAATATATTTTTCTAGCCGAGTTCTATTTAAACATGAACAGGACAGATGAAAACGAATTATACCACAAATCGCACGAGAATGTAGCCGTGATGTTTGCATCGCTGACAGACCTCTCGATAGACGAGAGCAACATTCTCATCGACCTCAACGAGATCATTTGTGAATTCGACAAACTCTTGTTTGAACCAACTTTTGTGTGTAAAATAGAAAAGATCAAGATAGCCGGAACTACTTACATGGCTGCGTGCGGCCTCGAAGCGCACCGAAGAGATTCCATGGTGAACGTGGATAAAAATGAGGATCACGTTGTCAAGATCATGGCACAATTTGCTACGCACATGATGGCCGTTCTCGACAGGCTGAATAGCGAAGCTTTCGCCAATACAAAGCCCTACAAGTAAATATATGAGCAATTCCACCTCAATTCAACGACCATTTTCGGGTGACCTCTTCGATTTTTTTTAAATTTTTTAATATGTTATTGTAGAGGCTAAATAAAGTATCCATGCCAATATTCAGCCCTCTATCTTGACGCGTAAAAAAGTTTCATAAATTTTTTAAAATATTCATAGCTTCTACAATAGTTAAAATATCGTAATTTAATAAGGGGCAAATTTTTTTTTAATGTACTTTTTGGAAAAAATATTGAAAACTGAGAAAAAAAATTTTTAAATATCTTTTTAGCCATTTTAAGCTCAAAAATTTAATTTTCTTTCATTGAATTTTTCATTGAAAAATTGAATTTTCGAAGGGACCCCTTCGATTTAAAAAAATTCACAGCATTCTACTAAAAAAAAACCAAATTTTTGAGCCCACACTGGAGATGGGTTTTTAATAACTTCATGTTGGAAAAAAAATTTTTTAATTTTTTTTAATTTTCATCATATTTTTTAATAACTTTTTCTTATGGAAATTATAATTATTAATATTAATAATTTCTTTTCAGCTATGTTTTGCGCTTTCTTAAATTTTTTACATAGGTTTTTTACGTAGCCCTTATACGCGCAAAAGATGAAAATTAAAAAAAAAATGAAAAAATATTTTTTTCAACATGAAGTTATTAAAAACCCATTTCCAGTCTGGGCACAAAAATTTTGTTTTTTTCCGTATAATGTTTTCAATTTAAAAAAAATCGAAGGGGTCCCATTGAAAGAAAATTCAATTTTTGAGCTTAATACGGCTACAAAGACACTAAAAAAAATTTTTTCTCAGTTTTCAATTTTTTACCAAATACATTTTTAAAAAACAAAAAAACAAAAAAATTGACCGCTTATTAAATTACGATATTTTAACTATTGTAGATGCTATGAATATTTTAAGAAATTTACGAAACCTCTGTACACGTCAAGATAGAGGGCTAAACATTGGTATGGATACTTTATTTAGCCTCTACGATAATATATTAAAAAATTAAAAAAATCGAAAAGATCATCCGAAAATGGTCGTTGAATTGAGGTGGAATTGCTCATATATGTATACTATATTTTATTATAGTATAAAATAAAAAAATAAAAATAATGACGATAATTGCTCGTACTAACTTGGAATTATTTAAAGGCTGAGGATCGGAATATCCCATGGCGAAGTGACCGCGGGTGTCGTCGGTTCACAAAAACCTCTATATGATATCTGGGGTGACGCAGTTAACATGGCCTCCCGAATGGATACTACTGGAGTACCTGGAAAAATTCAGGTTCGATATTTTATTTGTGTATGAAAAATATTATCAATTTTCGAGAATACGAGACGTATATGCAATTTAGTAAATGACTCGAAGGTGGCGGATAAAATATAAACCCTAGAACTCATCACTGGGGTTCGTAGCGACCCCCCGTGCGTACTTCTAACTATTCTCCTGAGGTTGCGAGTATCATAACCTAACGTGCATCTATGTGATAATTTAGTTTGAAGATCTGAGAGTATAGTGACAATAATAAGTCAGTGGGATGAGCGTCAGTTGATCGCTGTTGGCTTATTCTGACCAGGCACGCGTGGCATTCATATAAATCCCGCATAGTATAGTTATGAGTTTACGGTTACTTTTTTTGTGTAAATAAACGAATCAATATTCTCAATAGATAATAACAAAATAATATATAACCATCAAGAGGTGAAATCGATAAGAGACGCATGCGAGATACGCGCGGCTTGGGCCGATGATCGAGAAACGCCGCTTGAAATTAAATAATCGGTTAAACGATTAAGGTAGTTCTATAGTTTTATCGATTGTATTTAGGGATTTATTGAATATTGGAACAGTCATTCTTTGATATGTTACGCATATGCGTGCCAAATTTTAAGAGCTTTCACCACGTACAAATTTAGATATTTATTGTTTAAAATCTCTATTTTCAGTCCTCTCCCGCATAAGAGTCCGTGTTAAATACATATATTGCTATTTTCAATCCTAAATATCTTGAAATCTATAGATGGTGAACCTTCTTAAAATTTCGCACATCTCTTTATTGTACTTGAAAGAAGCTTCCTCAAGTTTAAAAAAAAATCCTAAGATTATGATTTTTTTGATTTTCATACGTGCATAGCAAGTACAGGTAATCTTGGATGACCTTGAATTTTGAGTATGTTGCTCTTGAAACAATTTGCAACAACTTTTGTTAATAAACTTAAGCTCTAAAACCACATGGTTTGGAGATAAATTGAAAAAAAAAAACTTTTGATGTGACTGTACCTATAGAACTACCTTGAAAAGGTAATACATTTTATTTCGTTTTTTAGTCGTTAAATAACTTTTTGATCGACTAAATATCAACAGAATCAAATTTAACTTACAACGGCATATATTTTTCGTTATAAAAAAAGGAAGAAAACGTATTTTTGTTCCTATACGGCCGGCTTTGTATATAGTCAATAGGTAAAGCTTGGGGTTGATACGAATCCCATGCATAGTCACGAATTTGAAAGGTGAGAAAAAAAAGTATAGTAATGCGAGCTGTGTAAGGTTAATTATTGTTTGATTGTTGAACAGGTAACAAAAGAGACGGCGGCTGTTTTGGAGCACAATGGGATAAAGTGCGATTTACGGGGCGAAACGTGGGTGAAGCCGAAGGGTCTCGTGACTACGTATTTCATAGCCGTCGACGAGAAGAGGCGTCTACAGAGGATAGAATCCTTTGAAGAAACGAACCTGTGATGTCGAATTCATGACGAAATACATATTTTATCGAGGGGGCCCCCGTTATCGAGCCCCGTACAGTGAAGATTATTGAGAGTATCATCGCTCCCCCCCCCCCCGCTAAATAAAATTCATCGGTTATTGCGACCAACGACCGCGACAACGACCAAAGACGCACTTTTCCAATAGAATTATTATTTCTTCGAGACCAAAGAAGCTTCTCTGCAGAATTTATACGTATAACGCACGTAACAAAAGAAGAAAGGGACCATCGGTACGATGATTCGCTCATTCAAACTTTGGCCGGTTACGTCGATCGCGTGCGCCCGCTCTCCACGATAATCTCCACGATGATCCACGATAAATAAAATAACAAATAATGCATGGATTATTATTATTATTATTATTATTATTATTATCGCGGAAAAGGACTTTTATCGTTGGAGCGCGCTCCGAAAGATGCTCGCTTTCTACTCGGACCGCGACCTTTTCTACGTCCCGCGAATCATCAATCAAGCAACCAACCAACCGCCAATCACAAACACACATACACACAAAACAATATAAACTCTATTATGATTCCTGTGTATTTTTTTATCGAGTATCAACAAGGGCGTAAAATATTTCGTATCTTCCGCATATTTGTAAATAATTATGTAAATATGTGTCGTATATATACATACTATTTACAAGGTCATGTGTGTGCCACAAGACAAAATCAAGAGAAAAACCACGACGAATTATATTCATCTGACTGATGTTTATGATATATAGGATGAACAAATTTTCGAATAAAAAGTTATATATTTATTTAGATATTGCACAATCGAGCAGGATAAAATTATTTATTCCGGCAGTACGTTAGCTCTACTCTTCACTTCTCTACTCATGACCATATTTGTTTAAGTTCAATTTGGCTTCTTAAAACTGCAGAGGAGTTTTTTTTAAATAAATTTATTCCAAAATGGTCAATTTTTTTAAAACAGCCAAATTCATGATGAAATATGAAAAAATATGGTTATGAGTACAGAAGTGAAGAGTACAGCTAACGTACTGCCATTTATTCCATCCAATATATTATATGCATATAAATGCGCATTTATGTGTCCATATATGACGGCGGTGTGTATTCACAAATAGAAGTACATATTTTATTTTAATAATCATATTATTATTATTATTATTATTATTATTATTATTATTATTATTATTATTATTATTATTACGCGTTGATAGAAGATAAAGGCGCAAGTTATATAAAATAAGCTCTCTTATTCCAATGATATATACTTCTCTTCTATAATATAGTACGAGAGCCCACGACCAAAATTTTTGTCTCATAGCAATACGGCCAAAACCGCATCAAATCGATAGATTTGATTGTTCTGAACTCGAAAATATCAATATCAGACATTTTCCGCGTAACGTTTGACCTTACGTAACATTTAGAAATGTCAACAAATTGAGCCGACCTGCATCATAGCAATATATGTCTGATTCTCAGACTGTAGTTTAATGATACCGAAAACATATGATTCAGACGAAAATAGTGTAGAGCGAACCCGGAAGATCACTTTGAAAAATTAAAAATGACACAAAAAAAATGATCATAGCAGTTCGTCTGAAAATGCTTTTTATGCGTAAATGTGGGTTAGGTGATGAAAAAAGAATCATTTTCAGACGAAAATTGTGTAGCATTACATTTCCAGACAGTTTTGAAAATGTTAACGCACATTTGACCGATCGGTATATCATAGCAATATGTCTGAAAATTGTTGAACATGATAAAATGAGTTATCCACATGCCAAAAAAATTATTTCAGACAAATTTAGTGTAACACATTCTGTATCAGACAACAGAATAAGATATACCGCACGGGTTAAAATAATACAACGTTTTTTTCGTCTTTGGCAGTATATTTGACATCGAAAATGTCTGAAGACAGTTTTTTTAGTAATCCCGGTAACCATACAAAAGATTTTTAAAAAATTTATCCGAGCTGCTATGAGACAGGTCGGCTAAATTTATTGACATTTTTAAAAATGCGCTCAGGCTATATGCTACGCACGAAATGTCTGAAAATAAACTTTTTCGTCATAAAATTATAAAATCTATATACATTTTCAATATCAGACGTATTGCTATGACACAGAAGATGCCTTTTTTTGACACAGCAGAAATAGCCTCCCACGCAGTTGCTACACTTTTGACCGTTACTACACAGCCCCAATCAGGTTCAGAATCATATATCTAACGATATATATATATCTAATCATATATTATCTAACGATTTTATATGGTTTCGGCCGTATTTCTATGACACATGATTTTGGTCGTGGGTTCTCGTACTATATAAGATAATATAGTATATTGTGTGCAACAAGTGCGGCAAGTTGTCGATCGCCCACGTGAATCGTGATCGCCCAAGTTGAGCGCACAAGCGAAGTGAGACCGCTTATTATTGAGGGGGCAATCGACAATATGCCGCACAAGTTATTCCACACATACTAGTTTTTATTACAAATACGGGGATAGTTTTTGTATGAAATTGGGGTCCAGGGGCGAAGCTTGCCCCCCCCCCCGCTCCCCCCTGGCAAAACTAATAACTGACAAGTTAGGAAATATATGGGTGATTCCACCTCATCTCGGCGACCAATATGTGATTGGAATCGACCCCCTTCGATTTTGCTGAAATTTGGTCAGAAGTTTTCTATTTTCATAAAACAAAGTTTTGCCAAAGAAAAAAAATTTTTTCAATTTTATTTTCGAAAATTTCTTTTTTAAATATCTCGAAAACTATTATAGCTATACAGACATGACTTGAAATTCATTTTAATAAAGGTGACATTTTGGCGCCTTTCAAATGAAAAATATTCCGAAAGAAAATTTTATAAAATGATGCATTTTGGCAGAATTTTGAAATTTTAACAGTAATAAAAAAAAACAATGAGTCCCTGAATATTTTTAGCTAATTTTTTTGACGGAATACCTTTCAATTGTATAAAAATATGTTGAAAATTTTAAGAGGGTATTTTTTTATTGTTTTCGAAAAAAAAAATTTGAATTTTGCTAAAAAAAATGTTTTTCATTTTTTTTTACTTCTGCCATACAAAATAGAGTTATATTTTTTGAAGCAAAAAAAATATAATTTACGAAATAATAATGTCTAATAAATTTTGATTATTTTATTCTTGTCCAGTGCTTTTTCTCCGTGATAATCGTTTGAAGGGGCGTGACAGCAACGCCGCTTTTGGAAGGGGCTGCATGTTCATGAGATCCACGCTCATAGCGCTGGCAGCTAATTTTTGAACATACCCGTGGTGATTTCTCTCTATGTGTGTGCCCTCTTCGTTTCGTGTTTCATGGCCTTTACCATTTTTTCGTCTGTGGCCGCCCCAAACTCATCACCACATTGATACATAGCGTACCCCGCCGTGTGTGATAAATACATAGTACTTGTCAAATAAGTTTGATACGAGTACTTTTTGAGTCTTATATTATTCCTGAGACTTGCTACTGGCAAAGAAGAAACGAGAAGAGAGATAAATCATCGTTACAGGTAAGTACGACTCGCTATTGCGGCTCTTTACAGGGATCCTTCTTCTGCGCGTATATGTACTACCTAACTGTGACGCGCTGTGTAACAATGACCATTTTCTTCCGAAATACGCGCATTCCCACAACAATTATCACATTTACTATTATTTTTCCACAACGAATACATTTTCGCCAAGCATTTAAATCTCTAAATTGGAGTATAAACCCCCCTTGTTTCTCCACTGCCTACAGTGATTCGATTAAATTTTACTATTCACTTTTTTTTCCTGATGCATGTATTTGAGCACATAATTAACAAGCCGGCACAATCTATCGGATAAGCGTCATCCTACGCCATTTCGGTAATATCGAGGGCCTCCTTATCTATTTATGTATGTCTCTTCTCCTCATTCAATATTCGTCGACAATTATTTTGTGCTATGTACATACATGCATATTTTAGGCTAATTAATAGACCTATCTCCGCGAAAAAAGAAAAAAAAATTTTTTTTTTAGTTACCCTAAATTTATATTGACTGTGACTATCATCATTATCGTTTCTCTTAATAACAATAATAATCTGTTACTGTTGTTATTATTATTATTACTTATAATATTAATAACATTATGGCTATTAATAATGTAAATTAATAGTACTATTATTGTTATTATTATGACTGTCATTATTTTTTCTCACTTCTTTCTTTGAAAATAATATAACAATTGTGGTAGATAAAGCATTATTCCTTGAGTGGGAATAATAATGATAGGATATTTGCGAGCAGGCATGTCGTTCAATCGTGGAGCCAAGAGAAATTCTTTTGGAAGAAGGGGTTTCAATAGAAGCGGAGGAGGCAATAACATGGGAGGGGAAAATATGTCTGATCAAAAGAACATGGGCGGTGCTAATCTAATGGGTAGATTGGATGTTTCGGGAAGCGGAGTCGGAGTTAATCCTTGGGAAGGAGGAATGATGCCCGGACGTGGACTGCTTCCAACGCCGAACAACAATCTCTCCTCTTTGAGCTCCCCTCAAGCGCAACTTGTCATAGCGAGTAATCTTTTGACAAATTTATTACGAACGCAGCAGGAAGTACAACCTCAGGTGAGCGTTACATCAATTTTGCTTTTTACTATTTTTTATGACAATTGTATAATGTTATATGTGAAAAAAAAAAAAAAACAATCCAAAAGGTACCGTCGCTGCTGAGTCTGAATAATAGCATCAATAATCCTGGTCGCAATTTTGGGAACCAACAGAACTTTGGAGCATCGAGATTTAATAACCGACCCGTACGGAATAATCCGATGAAGAATCAACGTCCTCAACCGTACAACAAGGTATGGCTCATTATGTAGATTGTCCGGACGGGGGATATCCGAACATGTTATCTCGTTTGTTTTCTCAATCACATAGGGGAAGAAAACATTAACTTGGTACCTCTCTCTCGAAATAGAATGTATGCCTCATGGAATTCCGAGTCATTGTATACTCGAAATGAGAGGATTTCTTGTTGTAGTTCTCTAAAAAGCTGTCTCGCTCCTATATTGCTCATGCGATGAGACATTTTCAAGATTAGATGAAAAGTAAGGTTTTGCAATGAAGCTTCCAAACGAAAGTAGCGAGTGGTTGACTTGGCTCTCCCAGCTCTCGAAATAGGCATCTTGGTGAAACTTGGCCAATAATATCCCTAATGAAATAAGCCAATTAAATAGTCTCCCGATTCGTCTTATATTTGCTGTGATTTGAAGGATCCGCTTCGATCCGTTAATACGAGTCACAGTTTGAACTGATGAAATATTGCGAGTGTATTTTCATGAAAAAAAATTGGTCGTAAATTTGGACCTACCTGAATAGATGGGTAATCGAGCCCGTGATGGCGTTGCCGGGCGACGTGGCCCATCCGCACAACAATCTCGTGCGCCCCAGTCCGCTAACCAGCGTAACAATGGAAGCCAAAATCAACATCGCAACGATAAATCTTCCAAAGCAAATCTTGCCTCTAAACAAAATCAGAGCGGGAAAAAGGAACAGCAGGAAGTAAAGAGCTCTGATAGAGACAAGGCTGAAACACACGTCGTCAAAAGGTAAGCTCTCCTGCTCTTCCTCCTCCTCCTCCATATACTCTCTTCTACTTTTCCATTATTCCTTTTGCATTCCTTGCTTTATTAAATCTGAGCTTTCTTCTCTCCATTCGTGTTAATTGCACTCTTGACTTCGCCAAGCGAAAATATTTTGTTGCTTTTCTCGAAATAAATTCGATCGAATTTACAAAAGCGATGCCATTATAACGATCGAAACACCCTCGAACGAAATAACTCTTTGAAATTTTCCCTCGAAATACGAGCGTATCTTCCCATTATTTATTTGGAGCGAGAAAATACACACATAAAAACGCGCGCGCGCGCGCGCACACACACACACACACAAAAACACGCGCAGAGAGAGAGGGAGAGGGGGAGAGAGAACGAGAAATGCATTCTCGCATAAATTCTCATCAAGATGAATATTTTCTCGTATCGAGAATTCATCGAAGGTGTGTTTATTCGTAAATTTGCGAATAACGAGAATTCTTTGCAACGAGTCGCGCTTTTTCTCAAATCTCTCTCGTTCAGAGACAACGAGCGAACGTTTGACCAAGTTTGCCTCGAGTGCGCGCACTCTGCTACACCCATCAGCACCTACAGAATAAGAATAACGAAATCCGTCTTCATTCTCAACTTTTCGATTAAACGACAAAATTCTATAAATTCTTTGTCAAATCGAGCAAAGGTTGTTTTCGTTATTCGACGAATATAATTAATAAGAAAAGATGAGAAAGAAAAAGAAAATGATGATTTTTGCGAACAGCGAGGATATCAGCGGGGAGAAGAAACGCGAGTGGAAGGACGAGAAAAAGGCCGGCGAAACTGAAGAATCCGATAGTAATAGGAAAGAAAGAGAGAAGGATGATAATGAAAAGGTAAAGGCTAATGAGGAGGAGGAGGAGGAGGAGGAGGAAGAAGAGGAGCAGCAGCAGGAACAGGAGGAAAACTTGAAGGGAAGGACTGCTGCTGATGATGATGATGATGATGCAGCAGACAACTCTGGTGGTAATATGGAGAAAAAGTCGGAGGATGGTCAGGGAGGTACGTCGGGGACTACGGTTACTGCTGCTGCTGCTGCTGCTACCACCAGCGGAGGAAAAAAATCAGCTACGAGACACGCCGAAAGTCGCTATGCCGCTGTACCAATGAGCCAGATGTTTTGCCGTGTTTGCAACAAACGCATGTGGGATGGTTTTGTAAGTTGTCTACCTAAATAGATGTCAAACAAATCACTAGTTATTTATTGATTGAAGCTTCTTTTTAACAATGTCTAACAGTCGTTTGAAAATCACTTACGCGGACGGGCTCATCAACTGATGATGGAAAAATTGGACGAATCGTACAAACTGCAAGTCGACCTTATGAGACACGAGCTCAGAGTCGCCGAAGAACAGCGGGAGCTCAGTCTAACAAACTCGAAACGTCGCGGCAAAAAGGTAAGATCGCTACTTAACTGTTGTAACTATTTCGCAGTGTGATTAAACACCATTATCCAACAAATAACTGCTTCGCTATTATAATAACAAAACAAAAAAAACAGAAATATAATGAAGAAAATGGCAAAATGTGAAAATACGTCGACAGGTATCGGTTGATCTGAATGTGCGTGAATACTGCACAATGTGCGATCTCAACTTCTTTGGTACTCTGTCGAGTCACAGAAAGAGCGAGAAGCATCAACAGCTCAAGACTTTCCTTCATCCCCGTTGTTTTCCGTGCATGAAAGAATTTCCTTCGAGAATCGAGTATGACGAGCATTGTCTTACACCCGCTCACATGAAGAGTAACGCTCAAAATGAGGAGCAAGGCAAAAATAAGAAAAAAGGTAAATCTTGCATTTTTCATAACCATCATACGCCTTCTTCTTCTTCTTCTTCTTCTTCTTGTTCATTTATCATTGTTTGTATTAATTATACATTAAAAAAACACAATGTATGTATTATTTGTTGGCGGTGTTCGAAAAGAAATAGAGAACAGAGGATTATTTATTTCAGACAAATTGGCGAAAGGTGAGTCTGAGGTACGAACAGCTGAGGATGAGGAAAAAGATATTGGCCCCGATACAAAGAACAATGAAAAAGAGGAGGAATTGCCAGAAAATACGGAATATATAACCGATTTTGTTGAGAACTTGTCCAATCTGTCCAACTATCGTGTACCGTCGTTCAAACATTGTCGTCAAAACCAGATATCCGTTGGTCAGTCCTCATTGAACATTATTTCTCTTTCTGTCTAATTAAAAAAAAGAAAAATAAATAAACAGAACCAAAACGATTGTTTGAATTTTAGGAAAATCGATGATAAAGCAAGTACAAGGCTGGCATTGTGAAAAATGTCGTCGATTTATGTTAAATGAAGCTGACATGGCGATTCACGTTCGTAGTTTCACACACTATAGAAATTTTTCGCAAGAGTTCAAAACTCAAGTAGCGGCAGCTACGGAAGCAGCGGCTGCTGCCACTACTACAAAATCCGGGACCATTGTTGAAACGGTAAATACACATATATAAATATATATATTTTAAATGAATTTATTGAAAATAATTTGAATGCTTTTACAGAAAACGGCAATGAAAGACGTTAAAAAGGAAAAAGAAGAGGAAGAGGAAGAAGCTAAAGACGATGACAACGATAATTATGAGGGGGATTGGAAACGCCGTAAGATCGATCACACGGATGAGAACGATGAATCTATGAATGATGATGGAAATGAAGAAAAGACAATCGCTACGAACGAGGAATCATCCGTTTTGAAAAAAAATAACGGCGAGGAGAAGTACGATCCGCTCGAAGCAGATGCCGACTCTGCGGATGATACTGAGAATCATGATAAAACAAACAACTCTAGCAACACGAAGAATGACAAAGATAATTCAGAAATAGGAACACCGGTTGAAAAAATGTGGGCGGATATTGACAACGACAACGATGTGGAAATTGGTAATCTCATCGACGATGACACTGAGAAAAAAGAGATGGAGGAGGCGAAAATTGACAATTCAGCCTCGGCGGAAAAAAAAGAAGACGTCGCCGTTGGGACGACCTCGAAACAGGAAGTTGCCGAATATCCTCCGGAATTTCCAATAAAATCGTCTGGCAACACCTCCATTAATAACTCCCCTACCGTTGGTGGTGGTGGTGGAGGTGGTGCTGCTGCCGCCGCCGCCGCAGCAGTTGGCACACCTCAATCAAAGTCACCGCGTGGTCGTGGTTACGGGCGTGGACGCGGTTCGCAACGTGCGCGACGATCACGACGATAATTAATACCAATTACGATCAATATCCCATTTGTTACAGTTTATCCAAGTGTCAATCATGGTCCACTTGTACCGATAAAACCATTTTATTTGTGTGCGTGAAAAAGTCACGTGTTATCCTCATTATTAACAAATATCCATCCACTTTTATCAATACAATTATGATGGCATCTTTTCTTCTTTCTCTCTCTTTTTTTTTTTTTCTTGTGTCTCATCATCAGAATTATTTTCAACATACGCGACGAAATTTTTGTCACACAATATTCACTGACGGATCAATTATTTTGAACCAATTGGAAGAATATCTTCGAGTAGATTATTGTTTTCAATTTATCAATGAGCAAACATTACAGGGCAGACGGGTGTGAATATTTCAGTAAATACCTATTGTAGTCCACAAGATTTTCATTCCAGTAGAAAAGAGAGATGTTGAAACAATGATTTGCTCCGTGTCAGGCGCTCTGTCTAATGGATCAATAAAGAAAATTTAAAAAAATGTTTGGTGAGGTTAAATCTTGATCAATCAAGAAGCAAATGGGTATGAAAGAATTCATCGACCGCATGCGTATCCCACTTGTGAATATCCAATTCGTCCTTTAGCTGGTTGGTTGCGTCGTACAACTTAATGATAGGATCACGATTGCTTATGTACTTTATTTGGAGATTCTTATACTTTTTGGGCAAATCACTTTTTACAAAAGCTACAACAAAAAGTAGTGTTACTTTTTATTATCAGTAACAAATGCTTCCTCTAACTGCTTTCTCTCAAAATAATAAAATTAAGTTAAATTACCTTGAATTTGCGGATAGGTACCAAATTTGCAAGCGCAAACCTCCAATATTGCGCGTGGATAACGTTGCAAGCCCATAGCATCATATTCATCTACGGTGCAGCATTCTTGACAGGTATCGCTGTAGGGTGAAAACGAAAAACAAAAAAAAAAATTTTGCGTGTGTACTTGATGTTTTATCATGAAAGCCCCTCTGTTGTTCACATACAATATTGAATAACGATATGTACTCACTAGATATCCTCGAGGTTAAATTCTGTCAATTTTTCGCATGTCGGACAAAATAAATTGCTACTATTGAATCCTAATTGTTTGCAATGCTCATCGGCGTGTTTGCACGAAACTAAAACAATCTGCCAATAATAATAATAATAATAATAATAATAATAGAATAACATATATTAGTTTGAGGGGGGCGGGGGTTATCAACAAAAGTTAGAACCCCATCAGCAAAACTTACCATAATACATGTGGTTATTATCAGTACGCAACAAAACCTCTGCTGCAGTTGTGTTAAAATATCCATATTTCTATTTTATTAGGAATCCAGAAGATGTATTAATATGTATTATTGTTATTATAGGCGTATATAAACGATGATATAAACAAACGTTATTTTTAAGTTAACAACGTGGCGGCGTAGTCATCATCGCAGTCATTGGATGCGCGGTCAAGTTTCGCTATGTGCACACGCACACACCCGTAGTACACATATGCGTATGCACATACATGACATGTTCCCCAGTGGAGAAACGTCATCAGCAAGAATTTATCCGCAGTATCCGCAATAAATATTCTTTCATTTTGTCAAGTAATTTAAAACTTATTCGGTTTTAATAATAAGAAACGTAAGCGAAAGAGGCTTGGAATAAAAAAAATCAAGAAAATTTTTTAATTAGCTTTTAATAAAAAAAGAGGGGTTATCAAAGAGAGGTTAGAATAATGTCATATTATTTTGTCATCGTTGGACACACTGATAATCCGTTGTACGAGATTGAATTCAACAACGCGACTAAGGACAGCAAGGTACTCATTGTCAAATCAATAAGTATGTACCTTTTTATTATTTGTTAAATGAGATAAATCGTTTATCCGCTTTGCAGAAGGAAGACCATGCTCACTTGAATCAATTCATTGCTCATGCTGCAATCGACCTTGTTGACGAGCACAGATGGAAAACCACCAGCATGCATTTGAAAGTTGTAGACAAGTTTAATCAATGGTTCGTCAGTGCTTTTGTTACGGCAACACAAATTAAATTTCTCATGGTTCATGACAATAGAAACGAGGATGGTATAAAGAGTTTTTTCAATGAAATGTACGAGGCTTACATAAAGGTAAAATACATCTTATTCTTTCAAATGTACAACAAAAACAAATTTTTATTTACATTTCAATATTAAACTAACGTTTATTTAGTCGCTAAACTTAATTCAATATACTTTCATTGCTGTTGATAACAGGAAAAATATACTTTTATATTTTTCTCATAATTGCTCGTACACCATAATAATGTATTTCTCATGAAAAATTAATTTTTTAATACAAGCGATTGTTCTTGCAGTACTCGATGAATCCTTTCTATGCACCGAATACACCAATTAATTCCGTGGGTTTCGACAAGAAAGCTCAATTGTACGGGAGAAAATATCTGTCCTCTTAAAAGGTACCTCAGTAAGTCTAGTTTTTAAGAGCCAATCTAATTTATTTTATGTACAACTATTGTATTTCTCTGTACATATATCGATTCATTATATTATTCTTTTATGTATTCTGTACGCGCGGAACGGCTGTAAATATATATATATATATATAATATATATATGTTTCTTAAATCGTAGCCATCAATGACGTTTCGTTTTGATAGAAAAAAAAAAAAAACACAAAAGTACATCTGAGGTAGTAATTTCAGGTCAGCCACAAATTTATAGCGGCAATTTTCATCTCTTTCTCTGCATTAACGGTATGCACTCTATGATGATGATGAAGAAGAAGAAGCACGTCAGCCATGGAAAAAGAAAGCCAATAAATAGTAATCGCTTTTGATGACGAGTTAGATAAAAAGAGGATAATTTATATAGAGCTAGTTTTTGGTAAAGGCCTTAGAGTTGACATTTCTCGAGGACGTTCGTGAAATTCTTGAAAACACGGGACTATGCACAAGTTTATTTGGCATTCGGGACAGTGATACTTGGTTTTCCTTCTTAACATACGACCGTTTGTTCCTATCGTGTTCCAACAATGATTGCAGCCTAATGCGGGGCCTGGACGTTGGACTGGACAGTGACCCCGTTGATCGCTCGATCCCTCTCGAGGTAATACTCCCCGAGTTTCGGACACACCGCTGGTACTCGTCTGAAAAAAATTGTTATATTTTCTCATTTTTCGTACTCATAATGCGTAAATAATATACATTATTTCAAGTGCTGCTGGAGCTAGTAATAGTTGGATAAAAAAGTACCTGAGGGGCTGAGGAACTTCTGAGCAATTCGGCTGGAACGAGTCGAATTCCACCTGGAGCGTTGCTCGGGAGGAGGCTGCTGCTGCTATCTCTCGGGGATGTTAGAAGAGCAGCAGCGGTCTTTGTTGCTGCATCCGAATTCTGGGTTCCACCCTCATCGATTTTAATCAACGGAATCGGATCGTTAGCTCTGGTCGGACTGCTAGTTCTACCGGGACATTCGGGATTCGAGTGTTGCCTCTGAATCCAGTAATTGCCGGAGGCGGAAGTTTGCTGACTCGGCAAGAGGGGATGAGAGTGTTGCTTTACGAGGTACGACGGTTGCGGAACAGTCAGGAGATTCGTCGACGCATTACCGCTCGATTGGATGCTCGACGAGGAGCAGCCTCCACCCGGAGCCTCGGAGGACTCTTCCCAGCTCGCTTCTCTCGACAGTGGCAATTTAACGCTTGGCCCAACCTGATGCTGCGAAGACGACGAGAGGACTATTCTTGGCGATCCTGGCTCACTCTCTGGCGAGCCTCTCTGTCCGGGCTCCGTCTCCTTTTTCACCCTTGGCTGCCTCATCAAAAAACGACCGTGTTTTGTTCCAGCCTGCTTCAACTGACCTGTAAATCATCCCAATCAATTTCAAACAAAAGCCCCAAATAATCTCTTCTCTTTCTTTACCCAGCAGGAAACAAATATGTCAGATGTTATTTTTAAATATTTCCCTTTTATTCTCATCTATATAAAGAAATGAAAGATCTCGCATCCTTTAATTTTTCAATTCTTTTTCCTATTCATATATATATATATATATATACAGATATATTTATGCATGTATCTATTCAAGTTTATGTCTGTGTTGTACGTGTATACATATATATAGATATACTATGCGTAATTTATATATATATATATATATACACATACGATATGATATACACTATGCGCATATAGTACCAAATCTATATATAATTATTTCCTATTGTTCTACCATCGATATACAACGTCGTGTTTACGGATACCTAACATTTCACATAGACAATTCTTATTGAACAGATATCTCGTTATTGTGTCTCTATCCTTTAGTCTAGTAGTTTCGTATCTAAGAATTCCTTTTTTCTTTTCTCTTCGTCGTTTACACTTTCGGTAATAAATCGATCGATCATTTTTTATAAAATATCGCGTCTGATAGTTACACATTATAAATGAAAAAAAGAAAAGGAACGCTTATATTTTTGCGACTATTTACAATTTTTTTCTGCCTTTTTTCAATAAAAATACATGTACAAACTGGGATTGCTTCTCTGCTGATAACGTGACTTCACGACCAACACTCGAAATAAAAACACTTTGCCCGATAAAATAAAAAGTTTTCTACTCGTTCCGTCATTCTTTCGGTGGGATGTTTTTTTCTTTCTTTCTCTTCGAAGCCCGATGAAATATTAATTTTCGTCGTCATTCTCTCTCTTTCTCGCTCACTCATTCCATCTTGTGTTCTCAAATTATTTCTTTTCGAGTTCATCCTATCCTAGTGAACTTTCGCAGCACCGAGCTTAAAAGCAAATTACACTTTTTCACAAAATCATTCACATTGTTGTTTCGAAACGACCAAGTCGCATCTCGAGTTTTTATTATCAAAGTATAAATTTCGCGTGTATACGTCCTATTATATTTATAATATATAAGATTAATTGAATAAAATTAATAATAAAAGTAACAATATGAATGAAAAATTTGAAGCTCGTGACTCACTCTTTCTATGGCTAGATCGGCGAAAGAAGATGCGTAGCGAACGGATGAGAATAATCTTAAATTATTACAAATGAAACGAAATAAATATTTGTTTTTTTTTTAAATCTTTTTTACATGGAATTAATAATTTTCCGTCTGCTAATAAATCGGACGACGAATTATACTCGTTACTATACAGGTGGGATCGTTCAGTGTCAAACTGAGGAGAATTTATTCGGTCTCCGGTCTCGCATGGACTTTCCGAAATATAGAGGAATTTAGATTGCACGGGAAAGGAGTAAAAGGAAGAGGAAGTTTCTCCCGATCGGTTGAAGAAAATTTGTGCTAAATTTTGTAAAATCATTTCAACAAATAAAATGTCAAATCTCACCGGTAATGTGACAAGGGGAGGAGAGGAAGGGCAACGAGCCGAAACTCGTGCGATGTAAAAAGGTATTGTCCTCTTAAATTTTCATGTTTTTGCTAATTTCTAACTTTGGTCCTATTATTACTCGAACAATGAAAGAGTCGACATGAATATGAAAAGAATGAAAATTTATAGAAACGATTGAATGAAGCAAATGAGACAATTGACTAGTTGTGAATCGCATTGTATGTCGGAAAGGGCAATAGACAACAGAAGAGGAGAGGTTGGCAACAGCTGCAGCAGTAGCAACAGCAGCAGCAGCGGGAACAACAACAACAATTCGGAGTCTCGAGAGTCGGAGTTGCCCAGTGATGAGATCCCTCCTGTCGCAACTTGTGCCGTCTCTACCATTCAAATTGGTAGTGCGAAACAACAACAACAACAACAACAATGATATAATTATAATAATAATGATGATGATGATGATGATAATTATTGATCGGAAGGGGAATTGTCATGATGATGATCAACTCACATGGAGTTGTAATTAACGCCGTGCAAATTAATGGGCATGGAGCTCGGGAGGTTGTAATCCGTGTGTCTACTGTCGATGTATCCGGAGAGCATCGTGTGAGGGCTGTGGGCGGTAAGCATCGTGTGCGTCGGATGTGTATTGTGTGTGCTGTGGGGTGTCGTGGGTGGGCCCATAGGTGTCGGACTCTGAGAATTGACGCTCTGGGAAGAGCTTGCCGGGGGTGCAGGCGGTGGTGACGAGTTTGCTTCCTGCTTGACCCTTGACTTTAGACTTGGACGGTTGTTCGGATATCCTCGTTTCTTATATTCAAGCCAGAGGGTACGATTGTTGACGCCAAACATTCTCGCGGCCTTGCAAAATCCGATGCCCCCGTAGCGAACTGCTTCAAGGGCCCTTATGAAATTTTCGTCAGCCTGAGGATTCGTTGATCGTTTCCTCTTGATCGTCGCTTGGGGACTCGCGCACGGACTTTGACAGTTGCTCGGACACTGAGTTGGCCCCGGAGACGGTCCACTGCCAGCGGTTTGCCCGTTTCCACTGGTGTTTCCGCTTGCGGTACCGTTTCCTCCGCTGCCGCTCGAGCCGTGCTGCTGCTGCTGTTGCTGCTGCATCGATCCGTGGCTCGATGAGTTCGGATAGTTGTTCAGCGCGCAGCTAGATGCCGCCGTTGGTGTACTTGAACCTCCTCCCGACTGATACTGATGCTCGCTGATGCTCGACGACGACGCTGTTATATCGGGTGTCGTGAATGCCGACGAAGCTTGCACCGACAGATTCGTTTGACACGAGGACAGAGCGAAACGCGGATACGTATGCTCCATTATTGTCCATTGCAATCCTGTAGAACAGACCGATTTCATCTTTCGTCAACAATCATTTATTATTACCAACCAAATTCCTTCTCTCTCTCTCCCCGTCTCTATTTTTATTTAGCCTCTTTTTAAAAATAGTACCAATCAGCCAATCAGATCTTCAGAAATTCTTGTCAAGTGTTTACAGTTATAAAACAGAATATGGAAGATAAACGAAATAGAGCCTCTGCTTTTCGTCTCATCGCCGATGAAATCGATTATAAATCGAGTAGAATTATATTCTTCGTAATAAACTCTTGATTAAAAATCATCAAATTATTGTATTTTATAAATCTCTTCTGTTAGCTGATTCGTCATAATGTCTTTGAGCAGTCATAAGAAAGTTGGAAATTCGACCCGAAATAACTTTTTATTAATTATTTTTCTGAATATCGATCGACCGTTATCTACTTATCAGGCACTTTTTTGCTCGAAAGTATAGTAATACGGAAAATACGACAATTACGTAGACAATTGGAGATAAAAGTTTCCGGCATGGCACAGATACATTATCAAGCACAGCATCGTCGAACTTGGCGAAATTTACGACCTCTAATAAATAAATATCTCGAAAAAATTCACTGTCGATCGATCGCTCAATCGTTCTAAAAAAAAAATAGGGGACACACACATACACTTTCAAGAAATATTCATCAAAACTTATTTATTCTACTAATGTGTGCTATGTATCTGTGTGCCATTATACATATATTTATATAGAGATTTTTTATTTCGCAAACTGATTAAAGTGAATAGGCTGATTGACCGATGTGTTCATACTTTTCATGTATACTTGTTGATTTATTTTTATTTTATTTTATCTTTTTTTTTTTCGTTTCTAATTTATGTTCCGTCTTTTTTATTTATTGTAACTACTCATCGAATCGCAAACGATCTCATTTTTCGCTCTATTATCATGTCAAACGTCTGTTGGTTCCTCAGTGCAAATTACTTGAACGCATCTGTGCCAGCATCATTATTTCATAATATTGATAAAAATTGTACAAAATTGCGAGTATTCGAGCATGCAGTAGATCTGCAATTGTGACGTTTATTTAGTAACGCATCGATGGATATTAATCCTGCTGCTCGTCCATAACAATAAATGTTTTTTCCCTTTTTTAGAAATAACATTCTTTCGAGCATACCGAAATAAAATCATGAAGGCAGACAACGTGCAGTCTTTAATTTTAATCACGACTCATCGAGCTACAGAAAATATAGTAAAATAAATATATAAAATGTCTATAGCTCTTTTTTCTTCTCAAGAAAAGATGATTCATGAAAATTTTTCTACGAGATAATACTTGCCAATGTACAAAAAACAAACACATTCTCTTGTATTATTAAAAAGTGTGCTACCTTTTTTTAATTTTTTTTTTTTTTTTTTTTTTCGTCTCCCTGGTACTCGTTTTTAGGACAAACAGTCAATGTACAAAACCTACTCGCATGATTAATCTTTTCTTTTATCAACTACAAATTCTCCCTTTACAATATTTATTATTATTTTATCCTCATTTCATTGCTACAATATTAATTTCGATGCTAAAATAATAAGACAATAAGTGTCTCTCATCATCGCACGCATCGCATTGAAATGGAAATGATGGAAAATCGATGAAAATGAGGGAAATAAACGTTTGATCGAACGATTGAAAATACTCGAATGAAACAAGTTTTTTTTATTTATTTTTTTTTTTTAATGAAAATGGTCATTACAAACTCAAACCGCTAATTAAAAGAAAAAAAGAAAAAAAAGACATGCGACTGTGTACTATTTGGCACACTTTTGAGATTCTGAATCTGAATTTGAGAAGATGAATGGAAAAAAAATAGATGCGGAGTCGAGGGAAAGAAAGAGGTGGTGTGTCGCTTACCTTGATGCGTCGGCGGGTGAGAAGAGAGCGAACTGTGACCGATACTTCCGCCAGACTGATGACCCACTTCTTGCAAAGAACCTTCGCTCTGGGCCGGTGTTGTCGTTGTACTGCTCTCCATATTGCTCATCTGAACGATAATTAATCAATGATCCTACTTAATCCCTTGATGACACGAGTGTTGTGAAAATAAAGGTTTATAATAAATGGCCGAAAATTAGAACTAGAGGTAAAATAATGTGAGAATGTTGGATAATGTAGAAAAAGGTGTGCAAAAATAAGTCGAGTTTGAAAGAATTGGTGGAGGTAGTATTGTTCAAAATATAAAATGTGACAGACTCACAATAGAAATTTGATCCTCATCGATACTGCCTTGAGTGTCTGTGGTGGTGTTGATTGGACGCCTGAGATTTTCACCGGTCTCTTGAGATACAATGTGCGGTTCGGGTTTGACGATATTAGTCGGAACGAGGGTGATTTCGCTAAGCTCTTCAGTTTTGTCGGCAGAACCACCAGAGGTCGAGCCAATGGATCCCTTGCGTAAACGTTTTCTACGGAACGAAGGCGACAACGGGGAAGGACTCGGCGAGCAGGAATCACCACGCTCCACGCCGCTCGTTTCGCTCGGCCATTTTGGTTGTGATGAAGCTGTTTGCATCTCTGCCAGGCCCTTGATTTTTAAACTCTCAGCAGTCTGATCAATGAAAAATAAACAACATTTCGTGTGTCTCTCATACCCAAGTTTTTTCTTTGTACCGCAAAATTACTTTCTTTTTAAATAATTTATTCATTTTTTCACAATTGTCTTACCTTCATTATCGACGGCAACTGCTCTTGAGAGACATTGACTTCCCCGTAATACATAAAATCGACCATAATCTTGAGATCGGAGAATTTGACATCTTTGAGAATAACTATGGGATGCTGACAGGGATTGACTGTGAAGAGCGATTGGAAGTATGTACTGCATGCCGATAGTACTACTTTGTGGGCTTGGAGATGGTGACCCTCCGCTGCCAGCGTAACGTCTACCAGGGTCTCATTGTTGAGGAGCGAAGAGAAGACGGATATAAAATTTGGCTGATGATTGTTCCATCGTAGACAAAACTGTTGCATCGACATATTTCAAAGGTTCCTTTCGTGTCAACGGGATTTCTTTTATTCCCGTGACAAATTTTTCCTCCGTTTTCTTTGATCGCCCTATATCTATCAATCTGCAATAAATTCAAAAGAATTGCAGTTGACTCTCAAACAATTGTTTTTTGAATTCTTAACTCTCAGACAGGCGCATTAAAAAATGTGGGCTCTTTTTGGAGCCTAGTTTTTAACTTTTTATAAAAAATAGGATATACAACATTTTGCTGGTTTTTTAATTTTTTTTTACTTATAATGTTATTCAACGTGTCTTTGAATGAGTGTTGAAAACATAAGTTTAATTGAAAAGAGGAACACTTGAAAGAATGGCCAAGAAATGAGCATGGTGAAACGTGAATTCAAATTTTCTGGGGTCCAAAAAGACTCTATGTGCCTGTCCGAGGGGGTTAATTTAAGGGAGTACAACCGAGACAGTCTAATCAAAAGTTTGTCCTTATGTGTTAACTTGATGTTGAATCATCAGTTGAAATTTCTTGAGACAGAATTTATTAAAAAATTGCACAGATCTTTGTTAGCATTGTGTTAATGTGTTTGCAAAATTTAAAAAGGCTCAACCATGTAGTTATTTAAATATTAATTTTTAAAAATTGCTACTTTTAACATGGGCTCTTATGGGAGATTCGAAAAAGCAACGACTTTCAATGTATAA